>PISX010011778.1:0-63772 GCA_004024625.1 Mellivora capensis
AAAAAAAAAAGTCAATATACACAGAGGATGGAAATAGGAATTTTGACATGTGTTTATTAAAATATTAAAATATACAAAATGGACTGGATGAGAGGAAATAAATAACAGGTATATTTTCAAACTGAAGGAAAAGGCATATATTTTTAGATTGAAAATTCCCCTTGAGTACAGAAGACTAACACAACCTTCCCTTAGATATACTGTGATTAAATCTCAGAACTCCAAGAATGAGTAAATTTTTAAACATTTCAGAGATAAAAGCAGGTACTTACAAATAAATGGGAATTAGATTGCTATTGATATCTCATCTCTAAGGCTATGTGCTAAAACAAAAGTCTTCACAGGACCATAGAGAAACATTCAATAATTTTAAAATTCTAAACCTATCAAACTATCATTCAAATATAAAGACAAAGATATTTTTGCATATTTAATTGCCCAAAAATTTAATAACTATAGACATTTCCTGAAAAACGATTCACCAAAACAAAAATAAAAATAACTCAAGAAAAACATGGGGAACATGAAACAGCAGGAAGCAAAGAACAGATGACTTATGTTCACACCTAAAAAGGATCTGTTGCAAAATTTGAAAATGGCAATCCAGATGTATTACCCAGTTACTTATAAGAAGATGATAGAGAAAGGGAAAGAATTGTAAGGATGAAGCCTTGTGCAATTGAAGGTATTAGTATTAACTAATTATGTCTAGACATTGACATAAAATGTAAATACATATGTTTTCCAAAGCTGGAAAATAATAACAGGAAATGAATTTTGAAATTCAGTAAAGGAAAAAAGATGGAACAAAAACAACACAAAGATCTTAATTTTAAAAAGGGGGGAAATGATAGTGTGGAAAACAAGGAAAAAAGTGTAGAAATTTAAAACATAAGATGAAAAGAATAAATATAACCATTATGAATTACAACAAACATAAATGGGCTAAATTATCTACTAAATTTATTATAACTTAAAAATTAGATTCTTTAAAAAATCTTAGGACTGAGTAGTGAGACGGAAGGAAGCTATAGGCTTTTTGCAAGACAAACAACTGAAACTAGTACAAGATGTGAAATTAAGGGGCACCTGGGCGGCTCAGTTGGTTAAGTGTCTGCCTTCAGCTCAGGTCATTATCCTAGGGATAATGGGGTCAAGTCCCGCATTTGGGCTCTCTGCACAGTGGACAAACTGCTTCTCCCTCTCCCTCTACCCACACTATGTGCTCTCTCTTGCTCTATCTCAAATAAATAAATAAAATCTCTAAAAAACAGATGTGAAATTAAAAGCTAGAAAATATTTTCCAAATGTGAGCTTCCACAAAGCATGAAGGTATGTCATCATTAACATCAGAAAAAAATTATACACACACACACACACACACACACACACGTATTTAACATATATTCAGGTAATGAAATTCAACTTGAAGTTAATCACATAGGATAAGATAAATAAATCATAACACTTAAAGTAAAAAAAAATTTAAATGGTGCATGCATTAAAGAGAAAATGAATGTTGAAATTACACACTACTAGAAATGAAAGTAACATTACTTATCAAAATCTGTGAAATTTGGCCAAAGATGAATTTCAAACAAATAAGTAGCTTTACAGGCATGCAGCACAGTAGACCAAGAAAATAAGTCAACTAAGTATCCATCTCAAGAAACCACACACATGCAAAGGAATAATAAAGATGAAAAGCAGATATTAACCAGTTAAAAAGAAGAACATTAGACTTAATAAAATCAAAAGTTGGTTCTCTGAAAAGAATGCTAAAATATACAAATTTCTGAAAAATCTTTGCCATTAAACAAATCTTAAATCCTTTATATTGTATTTGCTTCTGAATCATCATCCCAATCATAAAAACATATGCAGGTATGTACGCACAGAAAAACGTACAGAATGGAATAGAGCCAAACCATAAACAAAGATATAACTTAGGAAGGATGTGATTAGAGTTTCTCTTACTTTTTCTCTCTATACTTTTTAATACTTGATTTTCCCCCTAAGTTTTACCATTTTTTAAAGATTTTTATTTATTTATTTGTCAGAAAGAGAGAAAACACAAGTAGGCAAAGCAGCAGGCAGAGGAAAACTGAGCGGAGAGCTCAATGCAGGGCTCGATCTCAGGACCTGAGCAGAAGGCAGCTGCTTAACCAATTGAGCAACCAGGCACCCCTGTTTTACCATTTTAAAGATTATTGTTTCATGAACAAAATCTGTAACATCAATTTTAAGTGGTTAGAATATAAACCAAAATGTTAATGTAAATCATCTTTACTTCTAAGTGGTGAGATTATTAATGTTTTTTTCTTACCTATAGCTTAAAAACATTCTAGAATAAATATCATCCATCAGTATTATAATTATATAAAAGAAGAACATCTGAATGCAAGGATGAGAATTAGGAACATAAGTCCAGATATTACCTCTTGACCCAGAGGTCAAGAAAGCCAATGAAAGCCAATCTTAGCCTCTGTTGCTTTGTTTACAAAATGAGAGTTTAAATGATCTCAGACAACCATTAGACCTCTCACATACTGTGACTTCTTTCTCCCCTTACTTAGAAAAATGAAGTAAATGGTCTGCAAGCTCCCTGTAAAGAGGATCTTAAAGAAAACAAACAAACAAAAAGAGGATCTTGTTCTCTATCACTTAAAATGATAATTTTTTTGAATTGAGAGCATGAACGTTTAGTGGTTATTCTTTTCTCTTTCTCCCTTGTTCCCTCTGATTCCTTCTTTTCCTCCTATGAATACTGAGCACTTATTATGAATCAGGCACTGTGATAGCTTGGGAATATAAAACAAAAATTGATAGGATAACCATAAACTCTGCCCTCATTACTTGCCATTCAATAAAAGCTAAAGAGGAATTACAACAAAATGTGATTTAAAAAACAGAACAGGGGTGCATGGGTGACTCAGTGGGTTAAAGCCTCTGCCTTTGGCTCAGGTCATGATCCCAGGGTCCTGGGATCAAGCCCCGCATGGGGGGGGGGGGTCTCTGCTCAGCGGGGAGCCCGCTTCCTCCTCTCTCTCTGCCTGCTCGTGATCTCTGTCAAATAAATAAATACAATCTTTTAATAAATAAATAAATAACCAAAACCACTACCATCACTGAAACAAAGAGTTTCCTATTATTCATGTAAGGGTCACATTCAATGGTTAAACCTCAATAAGCTCAAATAGCACAATGAAGCCTAGAGGACAAAAGAAGGGCACAGATGGATCCATGTGTTTTTGCCATGTTGGAAGAAAATTAGGGAAAGCTAAGAATCCTTCCCCATCCCTCAGTTACCTGTTTCCTGAGTCTACTCAGGATGAGGCCAGCATTTAAGGCCATTCAATTAACAAGTAAGTGTGACAAAGTATTTCCCCTTTAATTGTGGTAGTTTTCTTGGGAGATGTGACCCGCAGTTGTATTCTATATATTCTGTAGACACAGTTTTACAGAACCATTGCCAACACTTGTACTCAAATCTCTAACAGTTACTAAACTGTTTACAAAACAAGAACCAACTGAACAACAATTCAGTTCAGAAGGCTATCACATTGATTACAGACATCTTTATATGCGCATTGATGGGTTGGTCTTATCAGAAAGCAAGATCACATAGTTACAGCCTCCATTTTACCACTTAATTTATTGTACTTAATTAAATAAAGTCCCTTATTAATGTCCCTGACAATCAAAGGTGTTTGTTATTATGTTCTGTAATATGATTAATGGTCAATGTATGTTTTGATTAAAATTAAAGGGATTTCTTTTCCCTGGGAATTAGAAAAAAATGAGAGGATATTTAGTTTGGGTAATTTTTTAAAATCTATGCAATAAGTGAAGATATCTAAATAAATTACAGTATTTTACTAGAAGATGGATAATCTATATTCTCTGAAGCAGACGTAATTGTTCTACAATTTTTTAAACTTTATATTATTATGGAATGAACCTCAGATTGATGGGAAAGTGAACAAACTGTGGAACATTAACATATTTGTAGCATAATTAATGTGTGGATAATGCTAGAAGTAAGAATATTAGCTTGTAAATGGACACTATGCCAATAATTTATTTAGCTCAGTAGAAGTTTTCATTTATAACTAATTATTTAACATCATGTAAATCATTACTACTTGCTGTAGAAATTATATTTATAATTGAGCAACAAGTACATTTAAGATACTTAATTCACAATTTCCCAGTTGATAACATATATGGCCTAACTCTAGACAATTATCATGCACCTCTCCTTTTTGACTTTTACAAACAGGATTTGGCAATTTACTGAATATAAATTACTTCAAATTAATAATAGTCATATATGATTTCCTCCAGCTAACTTTCTAATGTTATAATTTATGCTAATGTATTAAAAAAAAAAACCCTGGTTATATATGTCTTCTGAGAAGGCAATGTTAGCAATGATTGACAGGCATTAGCATGCACAGTGAGTAAGTGTATTTTATTTAAATATTTCCCATGTGAATCTTTAGCAATGTTGTGCAGAAGTGCTATTGTAGCCATAATTGTCTATTATGTACAGAGAGTAGAGATGGCATTCACTTCTTCCTAAAGAAAACCAAATAGGGAAGTTTTCTGCTTATAAAAAAGCAGATTTCTGCTTTTATAAAAAAGGGAAGATTTCTGCTTATAAAAAAGATGTAATAGGCTTATTTTAAACAAATGCAGCTAACTATGCTATTTTATCTGTAGTAATTATCTATAGAAATCTTATGCATAGTAAAGTTTAATATTTAAAAAGTCTACAATGTCTTGAATACAGTTTTTGTAATTTTTCCTATTCTTATGTGATTAAATATTATATAACAGCCTGTGATAATACAAGTAATTTAAAGCACAAATAAGAAAATATTCAATCAAGTTAGGAATTCTTTGGTCAAACCTTATTTTTATGATAAAGACTAATAAATCTAGATGTACTCAACACCTGAAATGTCACCAGTACATTCATTGTTATGAATGTAAATTGGTAACATTTGTTCCAAAGCCTCTTACTAAGAAGAGAATGAAACTCAGAATCAAAAGTATGACATTCAATCCTTTCTGACAATTTATTTAAATGTTCTCTATCAAGTTACCTAGGCAATAGTACCCAGTTATTTAATCAAACACTAATCAAGGTGTTTTTGTGACAGCATTTTGTAGAGGTAGCTAAGTAAAGGAGATTACACATGATAGTGCGACAGGCCTCATCTAATCAGTCGGAAGGCCTTCTGAGCGAAACCTCAGGTTTCCTAGAGAGAAAATTCTGCCTCAAAACAGGAGTACTAACTCTGGTTTCCACAATACAGGCTTGCCCTACAGATTTCTGTCTGACCTGCCCCAAAATCACAAGAGCCAAATTTCCTTAAAACTCTTTTTGACATCAGGATATACAACAGGTTCTAATATATAATATAGGATCTCTGTTCCTGTGGCTCCCTATTTCCCATAAGCAAAGGTGTTCCTGTCACAACAGTGGCAAAAATGGAGAATTCAACCCAATTTGAGAAGGAGTTTTGTGATGGGTGGGAAATATGACTATCCCTTTTGAATATGAACAGGTATAAACAAAAGTAACTACACAAGACATCAGATAACAGAAAGCAAAGTTTGCATTAGGCAGGTGGAAATGCTTGCAAGCATGTTTTGTGTATGCCCAAAACTCTCTAAGTGGTCCAATATTACTAAACCTCAGGGTTTTAAGTTCATTCATTCAACAAATACTCATTGTTTGCTTAATGTGCCAATCCCCTGTTGGCTGACAGAGATCCAAACTAGACATCAAGGCCTCTGCTCGCATGGAAATTACAACCTAGGGGGAAAGACAATTAATAAAGATATAATTAAATAATGGTTAGTACCATTTAAAAATAAAATACCATAATGGAAGGATTCAGGTTAGGAGAGCAAGATGGGAACTTCTACAGAAGGACCATAAAGGCTGGAAGATGAGAACACCAGGAAGCTTCAGGCAGAGAAAACAGCAAACACCAAGACTCTGAGATAGGAATGTGCCTTCACTTTCAGGGAAAAAGAAAGCCAAAGTGGCTGCAGCAGAGTACATAAGGGTCAGTGGTAAGAGATGAGGTTCTAGAGAAAGGCAGAAGATAGATCATGAAGATCCTTCAGGCCATGGAAAAAAATTTCTCAGATGAATTCTGGGTGCAAAGGAAGTGAGTCTAGGATTTTAAAAAGAGGAAAACCATGATCCAATTGATAGTTTTGAAGAGATCATTTTTGCCTCTCCTATTGCTTATGGAATAAGTAGCAGAAAGTTCTGGAAGCAGAGAGATCAGTTAGGAGATTATTTCAGTGTTCAAGGCATAAGATATTAGAGAGTAGCAGTGTGGCTGGAGATACATGAATAGATAATAAGATTCAGGTTGGAAGTGGAGTCAATAGGACCCAGTATTGGACTTGGGAATTCCAGAAGTTATCCAATGTGATCACTAAGCTTACCAGAATTATAATAAACTCCTAGCAAAACTGAGGGTAAAGAGAAAACTTGGGTTCTACTACCAGGATGCCATCTGAGAGGCTTTGGGCAATTATTCTACTCTCTGGTCCTCAATTTCCTCATGCATAAAATGAAAGAATTGAATAAGACAAATTCTAAAGTCTTGCAGAGCCCTGACTTCTCATGAATCTGCAGAAAGGTTAAAACTGCAAGCACATTAAAGAAAGACCTTTAAAATATATCAACCTCAAGAGAAAACTAAGTTCACCAATCTGGTCCTTGCTTTATTTTCATAATATTTCTCTTGCTAGCAGGTCAGACTATACTTAATAAAAGGAGAAGTAACCTACTATCTATCATTCTGAATCACCATTCATAACACGTGTAAACACTCTCAAATTAGCATATAGGGGATATGTGAGTAATATCAGAAGAATAAGCCAGGGGAACTATTCTATACTATGGTATCCCCAAAGAGCAACAAAACCCATCATGGGTGAATTCCCACAGTTGACTCTAAACATCAAAAAGGACATTTATAGTTTATTTCCTTTTATTAAAAAGTCCAAATATGAAAAAGTGAAACACCTTTGCCATTCTACAAAGTCCAACATTCACTCAAAGCATCAACAGATCCATGTTGTGCCCTGCATTTGGAGTGATCTCAGAAATAGCCTGTTTCATTGAGTCACTCAGATGCTATTTTCCAAGAGACATATGCTCTTCTTGTTCCTGGTTTGCAGGTTGCTGATTTCTCTTAGCATCCAAAAGGGATCAACACAGCATTAAAAATAAAGCAGTTGTAGAGCTGTACCCAGGAGGATGTGGTTTCACAGTTACACTGTTTTGAGACATATTAAGGATAACTACTTAGAGGAGAAAGAACTAAGAAGCACCGGGAAGAACAGCATATGAATAATTCTTAGTAAAAGCCAACCTTTTCCAGTCCCTTTTGGGGGGGAATCCCTTTATAAAAACATTTCATCCATGACTCTCAATTTCTTAATCCTATGAACAAATGTAACTCCCAGAACATGCCTATGTGTACAAGGGACTGGAACATTGAGTGGAGGTTTTTTTTTTTTTTTTTTAAGTTTATTTATTTATTTATTTGACAGACAGAGATCACAAATAGGCAGAGAGGCAGGCAGAGAGAGAGGGGGAAGCAGGCTCCCCGCCAAGCAGAGGGCTCGATGTGGGGCTCGATCCCAGGACCCTGGGATCATGACCTGAGCCGAAGGCAGAGGATTTAACCTACTGACCCACCCAGGTGTCCCTCAAGTAGAGGTATTTTTTTAATGGCATATTTTCTCCTGTGAGAAACACTCACTGAGTAGAAATATATTCTTATTTCTATTTGTAAAGAAAAGCAGCATGAAGTAAAGCCAGGTGAAGATAAATGGAAAATAGAAGTAACTTGCTCACATTTTTATCTGTAAAGACATGCTTAAAATATTTTCTGAAAAAGATACTGAGGATAGTATGTGACTAAAAGCAAGAGCATTATACACATTTGGAAAACATTAATGGAGAAGGACTCTAATATGCTATGAATTTGGAGAATAAATTTAAGATTTCAAAAGATGGTAAAATAACTGATTAATACAAGTGATCAATTTCAATAACAGGTCTTTCCTGGAAGTTAGTTTTACAGAGAATGGATCTTGGGACGAACCCCTTAAGTCAAGATAGCTCACCAAACAGATCTTCCCAGTGAAAGCGGTATCTGCAGATTCCCTCCAGCTAATGAAATTTGGTGTGGAAGTTGAGCCTCAGTGTGAAGGGGGTTGAATCTTTTACTGCAATAATGGCAGCACAACTAAACATGCAAATAATTGCTGTAGCAACTGACTAACTCCTTCACTGACCTTAAGAGGTTTTATTTTTTCTTAAGATTTTATTTATTTATTTGAGACACCGAGAGAGCACATGCAAGCTAGCAGGAGCAGGGGTAGGAGCAGAAAGAGAAGCAGACTCCCCACTGAGCAGGGAGCCCAATGCCAGTCTTGATCCCAGAATCCCGGGATCAGGACCCAAGCCAAAGGCAGACACTGAACCCACTGAGTCACCCAGGTGTCCCCTCAAAGTGTTTTATAAAATACTTCAGCAATTCTTAGAATTCCATGTTAGGGCGGTGATAAAGTTTTCTCTCTATATATAAGCATACCAAAACCAGATTTGGACCCTAATGAAGTGGAATCGAATACTCATTCTAGAGCTGAGTAAATGATCCTGAAATCTGAACTACTGTTTCAGTGTGCTAGCCATAAAATCACGTATTCCCTGATACCTGTCACAAAGGAAAAAGATAACAAAAACAAAAACCTGTGCATTTTAAAGTAGGGAATTATATGTTAACAACAAAGAATGAGAAAAAACTTGATATTGTAAAGAAAAAATAAAATGACTAAATTTTTATTATGTGTTAAAAGAAATGAACAATTTACAATAGAAGAAAGGCAAATGGTTCATACACAAGAAAAAATGTGAACCTCACTAGTAATAGCAACTTAAAAATCAAACAAATTGAAACAAGGTACATTTTATCTATAAAACTGACTAAAGTTCTTTTAAATAATTTTACCACATGATGGCCAAAACAGGTTATAAAACAATATGCATCATATGATTCCACTTGTATTAATCAACAATTGAACACAGATTTAGAGAGAGACTAAAAAAATTTCGATCAAAAAAAAATTTTTGATCAAAATGCTAACCCTGACTTTATCTAGATAATGGCACTTCATTTAAATTCTATATTTTTTATTCCAGTTTTTCTCATTTTTCCAAACTTCCCAGAATAAGAAATTTTATGGTGAAAAAAACACTCATTAAAAATTGGATTAACAAAAAATCCAGTCAGCCAAAGCCCATGATGTCATTTATATTTATCAACATTCTTAGAAATACATGTTTATCAATACAAATAAAGCACTTTTAATGATGGGAAAAGATACGCATTCCAAGAGGGTAATTTTCATTTGAATATTTATCTCATTTGGTGAAGATCATCCTAATAGAAATCCTCTCAACTTTATGATGATATATGTTATAAAAATGTTTGGTCACTAAAACACTTGCTTACCTTGTTTAAGCATTAAAAACGCTGCAGCTGAATGTGATTCCAAAGATATTGGAGATTTAGAATGTAACAACAAGCTAATATTACCTGGTCAGAGTAAAAATAAAAATTGTTTGCTTTTTGGCTCTTACATTAGATGTTATTGTCCTAGTCAGAGAATCCCCATTGCTTTTTTGAAATGATAATATGACTATAAGAGTTCGCCTTAAGATGATCTTAAGAAAATAAAAATGTTCTTAGGCAAACTAAATAAGAAAACTAGGAGATATGATTAAATTACCAGAGGGATTATTTTAAAGATTTTAAGACACTGTAGGTAAAGAGATGAAGAGGTTTCCAAATTAATTACATCTTTATTAGCATAGGTTCAGCATTACTTCAAATTGTTTTTTAAATGTTGTTCCAGTTCTATATGATAAAAAAAAAACACTTTATAAATATTAGCATATCACACTGACTGCTTCCTTAATTAGTCTTAATAAATGGAATTTTAATATATGCACAGAAGCTCCCCAATAAGATGGATGAGTTGTGATGGTATTAAAACAGTGCATCTGTCTAAAACAGAAAAAAGTTATATAGACATACATATACATACATCTCAAATATAGATATGTTCTAACAAAGTATTTTATACCTCACTGGAATCACAGGAATGCAAAACAAAATAATGTTATCATTATGTCAAATAGAAAATTGGAACACAAAATTATATAAAAGACTATTTTATGTAATTCATATAATTATAAAATAATATAATTGTTATATATTATATATTGTAAAAGGATAATATATAATTATATTATAAAATATAAATTTTATATACATATAATTACATAAAATATTTTTATATTTTATATGTATATATACATATATATAATTATATATATTTTATATACATAAAATATAAAATATATATATTTTAATATATTATATATTATATTATATATGATATATTATATATATTATATACATAAAATATAAAGTTTATATACATAGAATTATATAAAACATTTTTATATAATTCTATAATATAAACTTTATATTTTATATACAGTCTGTGTGTTTGTGTGTGTGTGTGTGTGTGAAAGACTAAATGAAACCACCATGTTCACAGGTTTGGATAATAGATATTGTGGAGTTTTTTGTTTTTTAATGAGTTAACTTATTCAAAGAATATGTAATGATCATATATTTTAAGTTTTGATTTCAATTCTAGTTACTTAACACATAATATTATATTAGTTTCATGTATGTAATATAGTAATTGAATACTACTATTCATCACCATGTGCTCATCATGACAAGTGCACTTCTTAATCCCCATCACCTATTTAACCAATCCATTCACTCCTCTCCCCTCTGGTAACCACCAGCTTCTTCTCTACAATTAAGATTTCTTGATCAGGGGCGCCTAGGTGGCTCAGTGGGTTAAGCCTCTGCCTTTGGATCAGGTCATGATCTCAGGGTCCTGGAATCGAGTTCCGCATCAGGCTCTCTGCTCGGTGGGGAGTCTGCTTCCTCCTCTCTCTCTCTGCCTGCCTCTCTGCCTACTTGTGATCTCTGTCAAATAAATAAATAAAATCTTAAAAAAAAAAAAGATTTCTTGATCAGTCTTGTTCTCATTTTTCCTCTTGCTTGTTTTGTTTCTTAAATTCCACATATGAGTGAGATCATATGGTATTTTTTTTTCTCTGACTGACTTATTTTGCTTAGCATAATACTCTCTTGGCTCCAATTGTGTTGTTGTAAATGGCAAGAGTCCATTCCTTTTTATGGCTGAGTAATATTCCATTGTATATATATACCACAACTTCCTATCCATTCATCAATCAATCCATGGACGCTTTGTCTTGTTACATATCTAGACTACTGTAAAAAATGGTGCAATAAACGTAGGGGTAAAGGTATCCCTTTTAATTAGTATTCTTCTATTCTTTGGGGAAATGCCTATAGTGGAATTACTAGGTCATATGGCAGATCTATTTTTAATTTTTTTAGTAGCCTCCATACTCTTTTCCACAGTGGCTACACCACTTTGCATTCCTACCAACAGTTTATGAGCATTCCTTTATCTCCACATCCTTGCCAATTGTTGTTTCTTATGCTAATTTGTTTTTAGCCATTCTGACAGGTATGGGGTGATATCTCACTATAGTTTTGCTTTGCATTTCTGTGATGGTAAGTGGTGATGACCATCTTTTCATGTGTCTATTGGTAATATGTCTTCTTCAGAAAAATGTCTATGTATTCTGCCCATTTTTTAAAGTTTTTATTTAAATTCTAGTTACTTAACATTCAGTGTCATATTGGTTTCAGGAGTAGAATTTAAAGATTCATCACTGACATGTAAGACCCAATGCTCATCATAAGTGCTCTACTTAATACCCATCCCTATTTAACCCATTCCCCTGTCCACCTCCCCTCTAGCAACCCTCAGTTTCTTCTCTATAATAAAGAGTCTCTTAGATTTGCTTTCCTCTTTTTTCCTTTCCTCTAAGTGCATGTTCCTTAAATTCAACATATAAGTGAAATGATATGGTATTTATCTTTCTCTAACTTCTTTCGCTTAGTATAATATGCTCTTGCTCCAACCACCTCATCGCAGATTGCAAGATTTCATTCTTTGATGGCTCAGTAATATTCCATTGTGTGTGTGTGTGTGTGTGTGTGTGTGTGTGTGTGTGTATATATATATATATATATATTCCACATCTTCTTTATCCATTCATCAGTGGAGGGACATTTGTGATCTTTCCATAATTTGGTTATTGTTGATAACACTGCTATAAACTTCGGGGTGCATGTGCCTCTTTGAATCAGTATTTTTGTATCCTTTGGGTAACTACAAAGTAGTGCAATTGCTGGGTCGTAAGTTAGTTCTATTTTCAACTTTTTTTTTTTTTTTTTTTTTTTTTTAGAAAGTGAAAGATCACAAGCAGGCAGTCAGAGAGGGGGGAAGCAGGCTCCCTGCTGAGCAGAGAGCCCGATGTAGGGCTCGATCCCAGGACCCTGAGATCATGACCTGAGCCAAAGCCAGAGGCTTAACCCACTGAGCCACCCAGGCACCCCTATTGTCAACTTTTTGAGGAACCTCCATAATTTTTTCCAGAGTGTCTATACCAGTTTGCATACCCACCAACAGTATAAAACGGTTCCCTTTCTCCACATCCCTGCCAATATCTGTTGCTTCCTGAGTTGTTAATTTCCACTATTCTGACAGGTATGAGGTAATATCTTGTCGTGGTTTTAATTTGCATTTTCCCTGATAATGACTGATGTAAAGCATCTTTTCAACAGCCATATGACTGTTAGCCAGTCTTTTTCAGAAAAAAATGTCTATTCATGTCTTCTTACCCACTTCTTAACTGGATTGTTTTCGGGGGCGTTAAGTTTTACAAGATCTTTATAGATTTTGGATACTATCCCTTTATCAGATACATCATATGGAAGTATCTTGTCTCATTCCATAGTATACCTTTTATTTTATTGTTTTCTTTGCTGTACAGAACAGAAGGTTTGTGTTTGGATGTAGTCCCAATACTTTATTTTTACTTTTCCTTCCTCCCCTTGGCTCAGGAGACATATCTAGGAAAAAAGCTGCTCTGACCTATATCAAAGAAGTTACTGCCTGTGTTCTCTTCTAGGACTTTGGTGGATTCCTGTCTCACATTTAGGTCTTTAATCCATTTTGAATTTATTTTTGTGTACGGTGTAAGAAAATGGTCCAGTTTCTTTCTTTTGCATGTTGTCCAGTTTTCCCAGCACCATTTCCTGAAGAGGTTTTCACATTGAATATTCTTTACTGCTTTGTTGAAGATTAACTGAACACATAGTTCTGGGTTTATTTCTGAGTTTTCTATTCTGTTCCATTGAACTATATGTCTAATTTTGTGCCAATACCATACTGTTTTGATTACTACAACTTTGTAACATACCTTGAAGTCAAAAATTGTGATGTTTCTAGCTTTGCTTTTCTTTTTCAAGACTGCTTTTGCTATTCTGGGTTTCTTTTGGTTCCATATGAATTTTAGGATTGCTTGTTCTAGTTTTGTGAAAAGTGCTGTTGGTATTTGGTATGGATTGCATTAAATGTGTTGACCATTTAGGGTAGTATAAACATTTTAACAATATTTGTTCTTCCAATGCATAAGCACAGAATATCTTTCCATTTCTCTGTGTTGTTCGGAATTTCTTTCATCAGAGTTTTACCATTTTCAGAGTACAGGTATTTCACTTTTTTGGTTAGGTTTATTCCCAGGCACCTTATAATTTGGGGTGCAACTGGAAGTGGGATTGTTTTCTTCTCTTTCTGCTGCTTCATTACTGGGGTATAAAAAAACACTGATTTTGTAACCTGCAACTTTACTGAATTTGTTTATCAGTTCTAGCCTTTTTTTGGTGGAGACATTAGTGTTTTCTATATAGAGTATTATGTCATATATCATCACAAAATAGTTAAAGTTTTACTTCTTCCTTACAGATTTGGATACTTTTTTTTTCCTTTTTTTCCTTTTTTGGTCTGATTGCTATGGCTAGGACTTCTAGTACTACATTGAATAAAAGTGGTGATAGTGGACAGCCCTTTCCTGACCTTACAGAAAAAGTTCTCAGTTTTTCCCCATAGAGGATGATGTTAGTTAGCTGTAGGTTTTTCATATATGGCCTTTATTATGTTGAGGTACGTCCTATCTAAATCTACTTTGTTGAGGTTTTTAATATGGACGAATGTTGTATTTTGTCAAATGTTTTTTCTACTTTTATTGAAATGTAATATGGTTTTTATCCTTTCTCTTATTGAAGGGATATATCACTTTGATTGATTTGCAAATACTGAACCACCCTTGCAACCGAGAGATAAGTCCCATTTGCTTGTGGTGAATTATTTATTTATGTATTGTTGAATTCAGTTTGCTACTACTTTGTTGAAATGTTTTGCATCTATGTTCATCAGGGGAATTGGTCTGTAGTTCTTTTTCTTAGTGATGACTTTATCCGGTTTTGGTATCAGGTAATGCTGGACTCATAGAATGAAAGTTTTCCTTTGTATTCTATTTTCTTGGAATAGTTTAAGAATAGGTATTAACTCCTTTAAATGTTTGGTAGAATTCACCCGTAAAGTCATCTGGTCCTGGACTTTTGTTTGTTGGGAGTTTTCTAATTACTACCTCAATTTCTTTGTTGGTTACCAATCTGTTCAAGTTTTCCTTTCTTCCTGTTTCCATATTTTTTTTTAAGATTTGATTTATTTGACAGGCAGAGTATAAGCAGAGGGGGGGCAAATGGAGAAAGAGAAGCAGGCTCCCTATGGAACAGGGATCCCAATATGGGGCTCAATCCCTGGACCCTGGGATCATTACCTGAGCTGAAGGCAGAGGCTTAATCCACTGAGCCACCCAGGCGCCCCTTCCTGTTTCAGTTTTGGTAAGTTATAGGTTTCTAAGAATTCTTCCATTTCTTCTAGGTTGTCCAATTTATTGGCATATAATTTTTCATAATATTCTCTCAGGATTATTTGTATTTCTGTAGTGTTAGTTATTACTCCTCTTCCATTTCTGATTTTATTTCTTTCTCATTTTTTCCTGATAAGTTTGGCTAGAGTTTTATCAATTTTACAGATTTTTCTTAAAAAAAAAAAAAAAACTCCTGGTTTCATCGATCTATTGTTTTTCAGTATCTATGTCACATATTTCTGCTCTAATCTTTACTATTTCCTGCCTTCTGCTGGTTTTAGGTTTTGTTGTTCTTTTTCTACCCCCTTTAGGTGTAAGGTTAGTTAGTTTGAGGTTTTTCTTGCTTTTTGAGGTAGTTATATATTTCTATAAGCTTGTCCCTTAGAACCACCTTTGCTATACCCCAAAGGTTTTGGACTACTATGATTTCATTTTTATTTGTTTCCATGTAGTTTTTTTGTTTCTTCTTGGATTTCCTGGTTGGTCCATTCCATTCATTGTTTACTAGTATGTTACATAACCTCCATGTATTTGTGGTCTTTTCAGATATTTTCTTGGGGTTGACTTCAACTTTCATAGCACTGTGGTTGGAAAAGATATCTGGTATAACTTTGATATTCTTGAATTGGTTGAGGCTGGTTTTGTAAGCTACTATGTTTTCTATTCTGGAGAATATTCTGTGTGCACTTGAAAAGGATGTGTACTCTGTTGTTTTAGGATGGAATGTCCTGAATACATCTGTTAAAGCCATTTGTTCCAGTGTCATTCAAAGCCTTTGTTTCCTTGTTGGTTTTCTGATTTAGATGATCTGTCCATTGCTGTAAGTGGAGTGTTAAAGTCCCTTACTATTATTCTATTATTATCAGTTCCTTTGTTATTGTTTTATTTATTTGGGTGCTCCTATGTTGGGTGCATAAATATTTAAAATTATTAGGTCTTCTTGTTAGATTGTCCCCTTTATTATGCCATAATGGGAATGTCTTCATCTCTTGTTACTTTGTTTTTTAAAGCCTAGTTTGTATGATAGAAGTATTTTTTTTTTTTGACATCCATTTGCTGACAGATGTTTCTCCATCCCCTTACTTTCAATCTGCAGGTGTCTTTAGGTCTAAAATAAGTCTCTTCCAGATAGCATATAGAAGGATCTAGTTTTTTTTTTAATCCATTCTGCCACCCTATCTCTTTTGATTTGAGCATTCAGTCCCATTTACATTCAAAGTAATTAGTGATAGATACGTACATATTACCCTTTATTACTTGTTTTCTGGTTGTTTCTGAAGATTTTCTCTGATTCTTCCTTGTATCTCTTTCATGGTTTGCTGATTTTCTTCAGTGATAGATTTGGATTTACTTCTCTTTATTCTTTGGATATTAATGGCTTTGATATATAGTTACAATCAGGTTTGTATATAACCTCTTCTACAAATAGCAGTCTATATTAAGTTGATGGTTAAGTTTGAACCAATTCTTCTTTCCTCCCCCACATTTTAGGTATATGTTATATTTTATATCCTTTTATTGTGAATTCTTTGAGTTCCCTTTAATATACCTTGCAGGGCTGCTTTAGTGGTCACAAACTCCTTTAGTTTTTGTTTGTCTGGCAAACTCTATCTCTCCTATTCTGAATATTAGCCTTGCTGGCTTAAGTATTCTTAGCTACAGATTTTTCCCATTCAGCACTTTGAATATATCATGCCATTGCCTCTGGATTTTCAAGTTTCTGTTGAAAAATATCCTGCCAGCCTTATGGACTTTCCCTTGTAAGTTACAGACTTCTTCTGTCTTTCTGCTTTTAAGATTTTTTTATCACTATATTTTGCAAATTTAATTACAATATGTCTTGGTGTGGATCTGCTTTTGTTGCTTTTGATGGGAATTCTCTGTGCCTCCTGGATCTGGATATCTGTTTCTTTCCCCCAGATTAAGGAAGTTTTCCATTATTTCTTCAAATTTTCTGCCCCCTTTTTTCTCTTCTTCTGGGACTCTTATACTATAAATATTATTACATTTGATGGAGTTCCCTAAGTGTATTCTTGTTTTGAATGATTTCTTTTTTCCTTTCATTTAGCTTGAGCACTTTTCATCACTCTGTATTCTAGGTCACTAATTCACTCTTTTACTTGTTCCACCCTGCTATTCATTCCATCAATATCTCTCTATGTTGTTCCTTAACTCTGTGTTAAGGGACTCATTCATGTCTTCCACTCTTTTCTTGAGTCCAGCGAGTATCCTTACAATCATTGCTTTACATTCTCTATCAGGCATGTCATTTATTTCTGTTTCATTTAGATCTCTGGCCATGGCCTTGTCCTGTTCTTTCACTTAGGATAAATTTCTCTGTCTCTTCATTTTTTCTGCCTCTCTGTGTCTGTTTCTGTGTACTAAGAAAGTCAGCTAGGTTGTCTGCTCTTGAAAGTAGTGACTTATAAAGAGGAGGTTCTGGAGTGCCCTGGAGTGCAGTATTCACTGTTCATCAGAACCTGACACTTGAGGAGAGTATCCTATGTCTGTTGCTTATGCCTGCTACTGTATCTGAGTCACTTTTTCCTTTCAGTGCAGTCTTCTCCCTGAGTCTCTGTTACAGACTATGCTCACATTTTGTGCTGTTAGTGGGACCCTGCTGGGAAATTTGGAAGCCAACCAGTGGTATTAGCAACATTTGTGCTGGGCTGCTACTCCTATGTCAGAATCCCCAAACTGCTACAGCACCTGGGGTATGCACACCAATGTGGTCAATGTGCAAGGCTGAGCACAATGTGCAATGATGTTTAGGCATGCCGGGGCATGGCCTGTGATGGTGGCTGGGGGTGCTTGGCTGGGCATGGAGTGGTGGCTGGGCATGACACACAGCAAAAGCTGTGCACCAAGTGGTTGGCCAGGGTGTGTATGCAGCTTTAACAGAACTTCCCTTGAGCCCTGGGATGAGGTTACAAGTGTCTGTGCAGCCCTATCTCCTGCAGGTAGCTTTACATTTATGCTAGGGGGCAGGGCCAGCTCCCTCCTTTTCATAGAAGTCCCCCAATAGGGTCTGAAATAAGTAGAATTGATCTGTCTCCCCTTTGACCCCGGGAATGTGTAAACTTTCATTGGTATGTTGCCTAATAACCTAATTCTATAAAAACCTCAAAATGTTTCCTATTTCCTCAGTTAATAGCCCTTTCTATACTCTGATATGGCACTTTATTTGGGAAGTAAAGAAATATTAAAGTAAGCATAAAAAAGTGATTACAAGCAATGACTCTAATATCAGAGACACTTGGTCTGAGTCCTAATTCTAGGGTCATTAGAAAGTTACTTAGCTACCCTAACCATAAGCTTTCTCACATGTAAAATGAAAGTAATAATATTACACAACAGAATCAGAAGACAAAGTCAGATCATGTATACATAACACTTAAATTACACACATTCTATATAAAGCAAGCAAACTATACTAATAATAACGAAACAGTAGCATTGATTCCTTCCCCTCCCCCCAAATTGAGGGATGTAATTAAAGAATGCTTCAGCCTCTGAGTAATGGTCAAGTTTCTCTGTTTAACATATTTTTACCAGAATAAGTCAAAGGCAAAGAAGAAATTAATCATGAAGTCTGGGGACTGTGCAAGAAGGCAACAAATTACACTATAACTGAATTATGCAACTTAGGTAGAATCAACAGATTTTAAAACGTAATTTTGGGTCAGGGTAACAAGTAGGAAAATATGACTATTACATAAGTCTCTCTCTGTCTCTATTGAGATCCACAAATTCTCACAACTTATGGTGACTAAACAAGTATGCATCACTACCATCAAGAATGGGAAATAAAAACCATCAGGACAACTAAACTTGGTTCATAGCCAACAGTAAATATCTCTTAGAAAGGAGGTTATAATTTAGTACTGTTCTCTCCCAAGTTTTGATTTCTCACTGAGGTGCCAAGAAAAATGGTTAAATCTGGCAATTCCATGAAACACTGACATTTTCAAGGCATGACAGAATGTGGACCTTCCCAAGTTTCTAAGTCCACATGTTGATAAACAAGCACAAAAAGATAGACGTGGATAGTGGCAAATCACTGTATTAGAACACTGAGCCTGATTCAATTTCAGCCAGACATTTTATATTCTGCTCAGGCAGTCTGCCTCAGACCTTTACCAAGAATAACATTTCATTAATACTAGGTTGAAAATGGCAGGTTTACCCTTACTGACCCTATATAATCACTGGTTTTGAGAATACTAGGAACACTGTTGATTCTGTATCCCTTATAGGGACTTACTCACTGATAAGTCAGGTTTCTCCTTTAGAATCATACTCGTTACAAGAAACCAACATTTCTAGGGAAGTCAGGACAATTTGTCTTACCAAATCTTTAGAACCAGGAATTACAAAAGGACAGTTAAAAACACACACTACCTTCATTAGTCATGTTTTGCTGTTATCAAAAGAAAAACTTTTTCTCCTTTTTTGAACAAGTGGTGGTTAGTTTACCTGAATACAGAATAGATTAGCCTGACTAAAACAGAATGACAAGATGGTTGAGATAATACACACATATAAAAGACTGAGCTAAAACTTTCTGGTGTTTTTATCCCAAGTTTTCTGGTCAGTCTATAATTTAGAACTAATGTATATAAAAAAATGTGCTAAAAATTTTATTCTATACTCCTTAACTGCATGTTCCATCTAGTTACTTAGAGCAAAATTTTTTTATACTCAAAATTATTTTTCTACAATAACATTACCTATAGGTTAAAAAAATAAATTTTCTTTGTAACATGGCACAGAAAACTACTCAAAAAATTAAAAAATATCTATTATCAGTGGAATAAAATTTCTTGAGAACCTATGACAGAGGCTTTTCTAGGTACTGAAAACAAAGGTAAACCAAATCCAGAAACCAAGTTCTTCAAACACTCAAAAACCTGGAATCCCTTAATTATCCTGGTCATAAAATTTGTCCCTGCAACCCAAATTCCACAAAAAAGCAAAACTAATGATTAGCATTCCATTATAATAAATCTGAGTACTTTAACTACTATAAGTGTGTCTGACACACAGAAGGTTATACCTAAATATTTGTTGACTGAATATACAAAACAAGAGGTAGCCTGCTAGATAGAGCAAGAAGTATCAGAAATATACAGGTTAGATAATTTCTGATCAGAAAAAAAGCAAAGCCAGGTTTTAAAGTATGTCTAAAGGTTTGTTTTGCTAGGTTAGCAGGCAATACAGAAATTAGTGGTTCAGGACCTTGGATAGCTCCATGGAGGCAGCCTCTTTAATGTCCCAGATATACTTTCCTTGCTTGTGTCTTCCAACTGGAATCATCTTATTAAAGGGTTATGTCACTTTTATACCAGATTCATTCCACATAAAAACAGAAGACTCCTCAACCCTATGCCCACCTCAACACATATGAAACAAATATGTGCACATAGAAGTCTGGCCTGTTTGCTAAAATTCTGTCCTGATCAGGGACTAAACCTGTCACTTTAGAAAACGGATCCAAGGAATCTTGCTTATATCTTGCTATGTGATAGCTCATCCTAAGAGGGTTTGCTTCCCCTGATCTAGAGCAATAGATTTACTTGCATGATCTTATAAAGTGGCTATTGGAAAGGTGGAATAAAATATACTACCAAACTTAAATCAGTGTCATAGATTTAAATCAACAAATCTCTGAGAAAGACTCAGAATGCTTATGGAGAAGCATGTTACCTCTCCATAAACATTTACATAGGTGAAACAGCCACATGTTACCTGCAACCATAAAGTAATGATAATGATTAAAAAGTAACAAGAATGAAAATAGAGCTACCCTATGGCCCAGCAGTCGCACTACTGGGTATTTACCCTAAAGATACAAATGTAGTAATCCAAAGGGGCATGTGTACCCGAATGTTTATAGCAGCAATGTCCACAATAGCCAAACTACAGAAAGAACCTTGATGTCCATCAACAGATGAATGGATAAAGAAGATGTGGTATATATATACACATACATACACATACAATGGAATACTATGCAGCTATCAAAAGAAATGCAATCTTGCCTTTTGCAATGACGTGGATGGAACTAGAGGGTTATTATGCTGAGCGAAATAAGTCAGTCAGAGAAGACAATTATCATATGCTCTCCCTGATATGAAGAATTTGAGAGGCAACATGGGGGGGTTGGGAGTAGGGAAGGAAAAAATGAAACAAGATGGGATTGGGAGGGAGACAAACCATAAGAGACTCTTAATCTCAAAAAACAAACTGAGGGTTACTAGGGGGAGGGGAGTAGGAAGAGGGTGGTTGGGTTATGGACATTGGGGAGGGTATGTGCTATGGTGAGTGCTGTGAAGCGTGTAAACCTGCCAATTCACAGACTTGTACGCCTGGGGCTAATAACACATTATATGTTAATAAAAAAATTTTAAAAATTTTTTAAAGAATAAAATGGTAGATTGGGAAAAAAGTAGCAAGAACTGTAAAATAAGAAGACATTATCTAATATGTCTCAAAACTATACAGAGCTAAAGTAAAACACTGACAAATACAAGATCCTCGTCTTTACTAGTCTGTCTCTTGCTTGCCTACTGAATTCTTAAACCTTTGTTTACTTCTATACTGTAGCCATCATCTTAGGGTGGAATACTCATTTGCATAGTTTCTCCCATGTGAAATCGGAAATTCCTTAATAGGATGTGTCACGTCTCAATCACAATAGCCAACAGTATCCTAGATATAGTAAGTGCTCAATAACTGTTTATTGAATTAACCCAACTGAACTCATCTCTGCCTTATGAAACTTCTGTTCTAAGGGAAGTATAAATGGGATCTATCCCAGTACATAACTGTATTACTATAGAGAAAAAAAGAAATGTTGTTGTTTCTAATAGTAAACATAACAAAGAAATTTGAGGCATGTGGAAATATTTACCCTTAAAGAATCCTATGAGAGAAAGTAATACAAACAATATCTTGCTGCTGAAAAATCACAGAAGATTCTGTTTCTGTTGTATTTTTAAATCTACAAAGACTGTATTATGAAGAATGAGAGAAATATAAAACTAACCTCTTGAGGAAAACGTAAGGTCAAGGAAGAGATTTCCTTTAAAGAAAGAAAAAGGAGGCAGAGAAGAATAAAAATGAGGCAGTGGGGAGGGGGAGATAGTGATGGAGGGAGAAGGAGGGAAAGGAAGGACAAAGGAGAAGGAGGAAACAAGGAAGGAAGGATAAACAGAATGAACTTAGTGCAGGTCATAAAGTAGGATGCTGGTAAAAGATGGTCCTGGGAGCAACCAAAATTCTATCTTGACAGACAATAAGAAGGTTAGAAAAAGCAGCATCATTCAAAAATTGTACAACTAGAAAATAAGCTTATTCTTGTCTGCCTGTGGGTATTATACAAAATAGAGGAATGGTGAGTATCATTTTGTTTTGTTTTTTTCCGGTTTTTTGTTTGTTTGTTTGTTTTGTTTTTTGGAGGGAAAGAGGTGCTTAGAAAATTATTTCTTGGGGAAATATTTCCATGAAATGTTTTGGGAGATTTCACTTAGATTGCTTGCAATAGATTCTCAACTTAAATAATCTCAATAACTATTAATATTTTCCAAGAGAAATTCACATTATGTGTTTAGTCTTACCAAATTCAGATACGATGTCAATTTTTATTCTTATATAGAATGTATCCTACGTGAAATTATCCAGTGTTTGAGAAGAGTTATAGGGTTTGCGGCACTCATTTTAGAAAATTAAGTGTTACTAAGTGAGGTCCTTTTTCATTTCAGCAGATTTTCATTTCATGGGAATCAATTCCATCTGGTGTTTCTAATCTAGCACTTAAATGTCATCCTTCAAGTCCTCTGATCTTGTTTAAACACTAAAATTGTTCAGTACAGACCCAAATTTCCACAAAAATGACTTTGTTTCCATTTCATTCTCTCCTCCATCTGCAAAGAATAATTTTGTTTTGTTTTGTTTTCTATGTCAGGAGCACCTAATCTATATATTTTAAGAAACAGAACTTGAGGGTGCCTAGGTGGCTCAGTCAGGCAAGCATCTGCCTTGGGCTCAGGTCCTGATCTCAGGGTCCAGGGATCAAGCCCAATATTGCATCGGGCTCCCTGCTCAGCAGGTAGTCTGCTTCTCCTTCTCCCTCTGCTCCCCAACCCCATTTGTGCTCACACTCTCTTGCTCTCAAATAAATAAGTGAAAATCTTTAAAAAGAAAAAAAAAAAAAGAAACAGACCTTGAGTGCTTTGTTGCCAAGAGGTTCATTATAAGTTAGAATACTCACCTGTGAGTGCTAGTTAGCGCTACTGCTTTTTAACATATGCTTTTCTAATTCAAATGCAATTAGTCATAGGCTAATCACTGAATATTTATTTTTTTAAGATTTTATTTATTTATTTGTGAAAGAGAGAGAGAGAGAGAGAGAGAGCACACAGGCAGAGTGGCAGGCAGAGGCAGAGGGAGAAGCAGGCTCCTTGCCGAGCAAGGAGCCCGATGTGGGACTCGATCCCAGGACGCTGGGATCATGACCTGAGCTGAAGGCAGCCGCTTAACCAACTGAGCTACCCAGGCATCCCTAATCACTGAATATTTAAATTTAATATACATAAATTCCCAAACTACCTGTGAATAGAGCTGTTAAGTTAAAGGGATATGAGAATCTGAAACATAAGCAGAGTTTTTTAAAATTTTTTTGCTGTACATTTAATATCATTCTGAACTTGTATCACCTGCTTGCTGTGGAACCAGAAATCATTCTGAAGGTGCTTCCAAGTCTAGATTTTAAACTGAGCTGGAAGTTGTTATAGCCTCACCATGAATGTTTGGTATCTTCCCACTTCCCTAAGGTTGAAAATAATGTAGAAATTGAGACTGAGCCGGGAACAGTAGAATCTTCAAAGCTAAAATATAAGTCCAGAGACCACAGAGACGTCAGTGTCCATTAGAAGTTTAAAGAAAATAAAAATAAAATCTAGAACAGTACTGGCTTGCTAAACATCAAAGTGAACATCAGTAGTTTTACTAAACTATGAATAAAACATTTTAAAAAAAACCCTAAGTACTCAGTTTAAAAATAAATCAAATCTTTGTAATTCTAAAATCACTGATGGCAGTGTGGTGTAAGATAAAATACACTAGACCAAATACTGGGATGTTCTGGACTTTTTCTTCCTATTGTGTTTCTTCTGACATGTACCATTGAAAAAGTCACTTAATTCTCCTAGACCCTGAGCTTCAAGTTCTTCATTTGTAAAACAAAGAATTTGGACTAGAAAATAACTAAACTTACTTACAGAAATAGGCATTTCATTCCATTTGAACTCAAATTTGACTTGTATTTGAACAGCTCTAAAAAAAAACAAACACTATGTATCTGCTATGTGTTTTAGATTTCAGAATTTAAACTAGTTCCTTATAAGAGTAATGTGCCTTCTTTTTCTTTCAAATAATTCCAGATGGGGATGAGCTCAAAGACCTGGATCAATGAAAAAGATTATTTAACCAGTTCTAGAAGACCCACCCATTTTCTTCCAAAATCCTGCAAAACTGTAGGAAGTGGAGGGTAGGGGTCAGCACAGTTCTGCTGGTTCAAGGTATGCTTCTTTCACAACTTCCTTGAGCAGACCAAGGAGCCAGAGAATGCCAGCTGTGGGAGAAAGCTTCCTCCAACAACATCATATATCAGAAATCCCATATCTGGGAATATAATTCAGCTGCTGAAATTAGATATAAGTCATCAGAACCACAAAGGACAAGCCATCTGCCTTTCCTCTCCCACTACATTTCACCGTCTTCCATTAAGAGGCAAAACTAGAACCAGCCTATGTTCAGGGCTGTGGTCCTGCCCTGACAATCTTAAGAACTTAGTCAAATAAGACACACAATGCTTATAATCTACATTTAGCAACATAAGAAATGAGAAACAGCTCAGGAAATTTCAATGAGGATCCAAACCCTGAGAATGATGTATTTCCTAATGATCAAATCTATGTTTGGTCCACTGAGACATATTGCTTCTCTTAGAATACAATACCTTAGACAACATTAAGTGATATTGTGAGTGATGGCAGTGACAAGCAAGACAGAAGAAATACTGCAAGTTTAGCCTCAAGGAAGATGTATAAAGAATAGCCTTGAGAAGTGATGGCAAACATGTATGCTCTCCCCAATGCTGTGCACACAGCAGACAGCACTAATCAGTAACAGTAGTCTTTTCTGTAGTACCTGGATCTCTACTTCAGTCTTTCTCATCAGGCTGGCCCTACCAACTAATCTGAATTGGCATGAGAAAGAAAGTCCATTCATTATCTTTCCTAGAGAAGAAAAAATAAATAAATAAAACCTCTGTACAGAGAATCATGAGGATCTGCTCCTCCTCTAGGCTCTACTAGCAAGCAGAGAGGTAAGGAACTTCATACTGCTAAGATCTCACCTTTATTGATAAAGATCTAAATAATTATCTAATTGATAAAGATCTCCTCACCTTTATTGATAAAATAATATGAGACTGTAATATGGGACTATGAGTAAACTCTAAGTTTCTTTGTGTGTTCTAGCCCTAAAATATCTATAATATTAAGCAAGATGGAGTATCTATGAACAATGTCAAAAAGTATGCCTACCATGTATGTAAGTCTAGCAAATGAAGTTACTCATTTAAGTTACAAAATATTATTGTAATTTTTTACCTCTTAATGAAGCTGCAGATACTAATTATAAGATTCTTTGTCCAACTGTGGTTGCTTAAGCCAAGAAATATATTCTAGTTCAACTCCTTTACAAATGAGGACTCACAGGTTCAGAGGGATTAACTGATTTGCATAAAATCATGTAGCTAAATCTGCATACCCAGATTATGATGATCAACACCAAGACCATTAGCACAATTATTGGTTTTTATGCACTTTAGAGAGAGCATTTCCAAACTGCAAACCCAAATCTACTAACAAGCCAGTATCTCTCCTCCAACACTATTAGTCTCTAGGCTTTCTTGTTTGTGATTTCTTTATACTTGAATACGTTTAGGGTGCCTACATTCTTTCTTTCAATTCCTTAAGATTTCTTTTGATTCCTTGTTCAATGAACACATGCATTTTAGTCACATTTTCATACTTGCATTTGCAAGTTTCCCAACTTAGAATCACTGAAATGTTCACTGGCAGGTGGTATATGCTTGGCCCTTGAACAACATGGGTTTGAATTATGTGGGTCCATTTACATGTGGGCTTCGCTAAACACATGACAGTACTTTAAATGTATTTTCTCTTATGATTTTAACATTTTCTTTTCCCCAGCTTCCTTTATTATAAGAATACAGTATGCAATACATATGACATACAATATATGTGTTAAATCGACTATTTATCTTATTGATAAAGCTTCCACTCAAGAGTAGACATTAGAAGTTTTGGGACAGTCGAAAGTTACATGTAGATTTTCAGTTGCATAGGAGGTCATGCCCCAACCCTTACATTGTCCAAAGGTCAACTTTGACTTTGACACTTCCTTTACTGCACCATAACTATACTAAGTAAAACTTCACCTATCAGAAGCTCTGTGGAACCCAAAAGACAGCCATTTATTGCTACCGTTTTGTTTACTGACCTTTCTATTTTCTGTCTGCATGTAATTGCTATATATGAATCTGTGAGCAGTAATGATTTAACTCACTTAAAAATAATAATATACCAAATGATCTCAGTATGTCACTATGTTTGCTATCTAATTTTAAATCTAATGTTCAAGTGCTTTATGTTGATTTAATAAAGAAAGCAGAGGCATTTCAGTTGTGTATGAAATATAATGGACACAAATTCACCTAGTGACAATATACTTATGGTATTACAAACCAGGACCATCCAAACAATGGAAACAAAATGAGGTATGACATTTAACATAAGTAAATATAAGTGAAAAGTTAGATATGAAGTTGGGGGATCTGAATTCCATCCTCAACTTTCACACTAAAGTTATAGACTTGCACAATTGTCCTCACTTCCTTGAGCCCCAGCTATAAAGTGAGAAAATTCAGCTGCTTTCTAAGATCACATTCATATTTGTCATTTTCTGACTAATACTGCCCCAATACCTCTTTCCCATGGGTGGCAGCTCTCTCTGGGCATCTGCGTAATTTTTAATATGGCAGCCTACACCAGTCACTGGTCCTGTACTTACCCAGTATGACTCACTGCCGGTCTGCATGCAGAGCCTTCTATTCTGTGACTAATCCCAAACATCCTAGGCAGTACTTGGTGACAGCCTGTTTTCAACAAAAAGGAAGAAAACAAAACTTCTGGTCTCCACTTTCAGTCTTCCCACCACAAAGTTAAGAACCTAGGGACCACTATGTCCTTCAGTGCAAAGGACCAGGCTGGCTGACACAAGAACACTTTATAAAGCATCTGGATAAGTCCTAAAACTCCATAAAGCAGACGGAACCAAACAAAGAAGGAATCTTACGGATTTTCACATTTTCTAACCCAACCCTTTCATATTACATTGAAGAATGCAGTGGAAATGTCAGGAGTAGAACCAAGCATTCTTGAACCAGGCCAGTGTGCTCACATGGAGAAAATATGAAAGAACAGAGAGAACTAACCATTTATACTATCAATGGGTTTGGGTGTGTGGCTCTATAAAACATCCCAGCATACAGTGTTTTCTTAACATTCATATTAAAACTTTTAGAAATCTCCACGTATTTATTGTTATAGTGAGGCAGTATAATATGAGAGAAAAGTTAGTTGTTCAAAAATTATGTGTCTCCTTCACTTAGTGATTATTGGCCAAGTTAAGTTCTTTGCACTTCACTTTATCATCTGAAAAATGGCACTAAAAATGCCTTTATCAGATTTTCTTGACAGATAACTAATGTCACCTAGCATTACTAGCATTTCATGTTTCACACATTCCTTAACATGTTCAAAGGTATGTACTGTCTGCTGGTCACATAAATCCTACAAATTTAAGCATCTCTTCAGTGTGACCTAATACCACAGTAAGTTCTTAAAATAATATCCTAAAATGTGCTAACTGTGAAGACTCTCAAAGAAAACATTTTCCTACAATGAAGGATACTGTGCCCCCAAGACAGTGAGAGCCATCCTACACCGAAACATTACTGGGGATTTGAGAAAAACTGTCTTATTTAAACTTGTTTTAAAGCAATGAAATAGAAGAATGTTCTTATTTTTGTGAACTCAAGGTGGTATAGGGTAGGTTTCAAATCTACCAATTCCTGATGGTGAAGTAGAAATAATATCTGAGAACATTAATCTAGACATAGCAATCTGAATGGACACACGTGTACATGTTATAAAAGTATCAGCTGCAAAGATATTACTAACATAAAATCAGACTTTTGTACACATGTATCTTAAAGGTCCACTTCCACAGAAAGCTGTTTAGTTCTAGTATACTTTAGTATCTACAGCTTTTAGTCCCAAACTGAGAGCAAGCTACATAACACATTTGCAAAGATATTTCCATTTGCAAATGATATCATGGTGGAACCCAAATGAGCCTTTAAGACCACCCAATACAAACTTTCCATTTTATAGATGAGTAACTGGAGGGACTGAAAGGTTATGTGGCTTTTCGCTGAAAGTAAAAAGCAAAAAAAAAGGCTGAGACTGGGTTAGAATTGAATGCACCCCACTAGACCAGGACTCTTCCCTGGAGCCATGGGGTCTAACTTACACAATATAAGAGGCAGGGTTAAGAAAGACCTCACCTTAAAAAAAAAAATCACTCTACCTTAGAGTGAGCCTATTCTCAACAACAACAACAAAAAATCCTCCTACCCTGTCAATATTTTATCTTATTTCTGCACAACTAGTATAGCTTTTTAAATGGTTTTCTTTTTTTCGTGACTTTTTTTGAAGAATCATTTAATTGCACCCTGTCCACAGGGTTGGTAAGTGCTCAGAAAAAGTAGTTTCAGAAAGATTATACATTGTTCTTCTCTTCTCCATTATCAAAGAAATCCATAACTCTAAACATGCTTTTCTCAATAGTTTGGGCTCTAACTTCTGCAAGTAATCTGTCTAGATAAGATTTACAAAAACAAAAATATGTGATGGCTCTATTTTACTGCAATAAGGTGTTGAGAGTTTTGCCTTAACCTATGGATCACCAAAAATGTTCTCCTAGGAACTAGACCAACTATGAATAAGATAATATAAAAAAAAGTATCAGCATAGGTTTATCGGGGTCAGGCCAGGGAGGAAGAACAATATTTTTGTTGTTGTGTCAAACCAGAGACAGTAACTTCTCATCTCAGATCAATATAAAATATAATCCTAGAATAAAATCATGATGCTTGATTTGGAGAAACTGTTTTGTCAGTGGAACCTCTGAAATGATATATGGAACTATATTTTTATGTACTTTGAGTTCATAATTATCAAAATCAATAATGTTAAATAATTGCCCATACACTATTTTACACATGCATTAATCACACATAAAATAAACAATGTAAAGTGTTCTTGAAAAATTCAGGGCAAGCTAGATAGTTATAAAATAAATGATACATGAAAGAACCTTAAAAGTTCCTTAAAGGAATTCCATTATTTTGCTGTTATTATTAAGGACACAAACTCTTCAGGATTTATCATTCTAAAATTCTGTATGTAGTTAAGTGTCCTGTCAATCCCAGTCAATGAATCCTGTATCTTGGTTAATTAGCAACTTTATGAGAGAATTATTTAGATTCTGCACATAAAAACCAATACAGATGGTCCCAGACTTAACAGTAGTTTGAATTAATGATTCTCAACTTTATGATGGTGTGAAAGCAATAGCATTCAGTAGAAACTGAACTTTGAATTTGGACCTTTTCCCAGGCTAGCAATATGTGGTACGACTCTCTGATGATTCTAGGCAGCGTCAGTGAGCTGTAGCCCACAATTAGCTTCACAATCATGACACACAACCAATACCCCGACAACCATTCTGTTCCTATACAACCATTCTATTTTTCACTTTCAGTACAATAGTCAATAAATTTCATGAGGCAGTCAACATTTTATCATAAAACAGGCTTTCTTTTAGATAATTCTGCCCAATAGCTTATTGAGCACATTTAAAGTAAGCTACACTATGATGTTTGGTTGATTAGGAGTACTAAATGCTTTTTCAACTTAAAATGTGTTTAACTTAGAATGGGTCTATGGGGACGTAACCCCATCTTAAGCCAAGCAAGATCTGTATTCCATATCACTGGAGTAGAATAACATATACTTAATAATGATACTGGTGATAATTCAAGCTAATATTTATAGAAGGCTTACTAGAGCTTAGATACTATGTATCTTTAAAACTGCATTTTATAGGTAAAAAACTGTGAAGCTCAGAGAGGTTAAGTAACTTGCTCAAAATTATACAACTACAAAGTAGCAGATCTAAGCTTGCATATTAGGTCCATGTGACTCCAAAATGCATGTTCTTAACTACTACACTTGCCCACAATTTGATCTTTCATAATGACTTTAACTCATCATTGAGAATCATCATCATTATGAAGATATTCAGAATCACTGGATAGAGGTAGTACTACTGATAGACTGATGAATCAAATCTTGTGGTGTCAGTTTTTCCACAAGTATTGTTATCTGTATCATCTGAAATGAAAATATGGGAGAAAATTCTGCTCAAAAGTAGCACGTTATGGTAAAAACACATTAGATCAAAAATCTTCACACAACATGAAATGGTAAGCATGGCATTTTCCTAGATGACTAGACACATACTAAATGATGAGGCCTTTCAACATCAGCTGAGCCATCAGAGAAATTTTTCAAAGACAAATCATTCACTGAATCTGACTCAAAATAACAAATACCACTTCAGACTGAAATATTCTCTTTGTCAACCTTCCTGAATATAAATTATACTTTTGAGGAGCACATAAGCAGATATGGCTAGAGTAAACAAACAAATCTAAAAGAGAAAACATAAATTAATCAATTATATTTCTATTCTAATTTCAAATAAATTATAATGTTTGAAACTACTGCCTATTAGTTTTTATGTTTCTACTAAAAACCTTGATTCCTAAAAGGAAGAGGCAGAAAATCATCTAAATACTTAACAGGGGAACATAAAAAGTATGGAACATCCATAACTTAATACAGCCATTTTAAAAAATCATAGTAAAATAATACTATGGAAACATTTCCAAAATACATTACCCGAATAAAAATGTTACATATTATAGGATGCCTGGGTGGCTCAGTCAGTTAGGCTGCTGCCTTAGGCTCGGGTCATGATCCCAGGGTCCTGGGATCAAGTCTCACATCGGGCTCCCTGCTCATCAGGGAGCCTGCTTCTCTCTCTGCCTCTGCCTGCCACTCTGCCTGATTGTGCCTTCTCTCTCTCTCTGACAAATAAATAAATAAATAAATAAATAAAATATTTTCTAATGTTACATACTATAATGTAAACATCATACTCAACAGTGAAAAACTGAGAGCTTTTCTTCTAATATCAGGAATAAAAAGAATGTCCACACTCACCAATGTTGTTCAACATAGTACTGGAAGTCCTACCCACAGCAATCAGACAAGAAATAGAAAGCATCCATATTGGTAAGAAGTAAAACTGTCGCTATTTGCAGATAGCCTGATGCCATATATAGAAAACTCAAAAGACCACTAAGAAATTACAATAACTGATAAACTAATTCAGTAAAGTCCCAGGATACAAAGTTGATACCTATTACATTTCTATTCACTGATAACAAACTAGGAGAAAAAGAGTTTAAGAAAACAACCCCATTTACAATTGCACCAAAAATAATAAGATACGTAGAAATAAACATAACAAAAGAGGTGAAAGACCTTTACTTCAAAAACTATAAAACAACAATGGAAGAAGTTGGGGATGACACAAACAAATGGGAAAATATTCCATGCTCATAAACTGGAAGAACCAATATGTTCATACGACCCAAATCAATCTACAGATTTAATGGAATCCTTATCAAAATACCTACAACATTTTTCACAGAACCAGAAGAATACTAAAATTTGCATGGAACCACAAAAGATCCCAATTAGCCAAAATAATCTTGAGAAAGAAGAACTGGAGATATCACAATCCCAGATTTCAATACATACTACAGAGCTATAATAATCAAAACTGTATGGTACTAAATCATAGTATCATCCAAATTTTGTGTAAATATGAAAAGGAAAAAAAAAAGACTAAGTGTGAACAGCTCAAAATGTAAACAGAGCTCTCATCCAATGATGGAGTGGTCTTTCTTCCTTTTGGTCTTCCTTTATTTCCCATACTTGCTGCTTTCTTACATTCTTTTACCAATTTGTATTATCTAAAAATATGCTCTAAGAAAATTTGACTTGGTTAGTAACTATCTTTATTGACACAGGGTAGAACTGAAAGCACCAATCTGTAATCCTAACTACCTAGATTCAAAGTCTGACCCTATCATTTACCAGCTGTGTAACTGGGTCTTTACTTACTCCAGTCTCATTTTCACAGCCACTATGAGAATTACATGAGTTCATACATGCAAAGTGATTAAAACAATGTCTGGCACACGGTCAGAACTCAATATATGCCAACTCTTGTCATTGTTGTTGATGTCACTAATTCTATTATTGGAGAATATTGATTCAACCAGTGGCCCTGCTGCAAAAAACCAAAAACAACAACAACAACAAAAAACCTTGTATTTTAATCAAGATAAAAATATTATTAAATATTAAATAAAAAAATATTAAAAACAAATGACTGTCCCAACAAGAGAAGTACATAGATGAAACTGCATGTACTGAATCTAAATTATTCTCTACTTATGAAAATAAATTTGAGAATTTTAACAATATCAGATTTTTTCAAATAAACATTGCTATTTTTCTGTTTTGTTATTCTTATCCCATCATATATCCATGAATGACCCTTTGTATACTTCTCTAGGTTTGAGTCATTCTTTTCTTAAAACAAAATGATTCTATCATCAGGTAAGTGGTTTAATTAAAGGCAACAGAAAACTGATGCTAGCTTTGTGATATATGCAATGTCAACCCAGCAATGTCTATAAGTAAAGGGATAAAGAACTTCACCAGAGCAAAGATAATGTTCAGGGTCCATCATCACCACACCAGAAAATCTATGGCGTGGGCAACTTACTTGGCATTAATAAGGGTGATCAAACCCATCATAGCCATCATAGAAAACTCAATGGACTTCTCTCTGGTACAATAACATTCACATATAATTCAGGCTTTCTTTTTTCTTCCTACTGAAATAGAAACTTCCATGATACCAGACCTCCCCTTGTCATGCCAGGGCTTACCCCAAACATATGTAGTACAGAGCATACACTTTTCCTTGCTATGCCTCCTAAGCAAAAAATAAAACTCAATTTTTTTCAGGAAAAGGCAAGTGTTACTTTGCCTCCCTACTTCTACTTTAACACAAAACCACTAAACATCATTGTTTGGCATACAGTAGGCTTCTTTAAGTTAATATTTTCTGAATGAATTAAGCCTTCTGATTTCTCACATTATTCAGAGATATAAGAAACTGCAAACACATGCTTGCTAGATACAAACTGTGAAGTGTTATTTCTTCCAATCTGAAACATTAGCTAGTCATTATCTAGTCCTAAAGGATGTTTTGCATGAGAAGTGAGGTAGTCTGCCCAGGTTCCAGTTTGTGGTCAAGAGGAAAACTACAAAGAGTTATACATAACTTCACTGGACATCATGTGATAGTCTTTCCCAAAACAGAATTCTTAAGGTCATTTCTTTGAATATGTGATTAACTACAAGAAACTGGATTTGACCTTATGTTTAAGTAAAAATAACTCAAAATTGTTTTAAGCACACATAGAAAATAATTTCTACATTTAATGATTTGATTATGTTGAATCAAATGAAATGATAGAGATTTGAAAACAAATTTGGCAAGGAGACACACCTCAAATATTATCTCTTTCAAATCTTGTTTTACATTATAACTATATTTTAATGAAGAGTCAAAGGCAATCAGTTCCAATATATTGCCTCCTTTAATCCCTATGACACTAGAAGAATACAGGTGTCTTCTCAACTCTCTATCTGGTCCTTCTCCATTGCTTTACAGGCTTGCTGTTCTTTTGTGCACCTGGACTTGTACATGGCTATGGGGGAGGGGTCTTCTCAAGTCCATGTTCAATCTTCTGTTCTGTTTGTTGACATTAAAAAACACATTCAGGGGCACCTGGGTGGCTCAGTGGGTTAAGCCTCTGCTTTCAGCTCAGGTCATGATCTCAGGGTCCTGGGATCGAGGCCCACATCGGGCTCTCTGCTCAGCAGGGAGCCTGCTTCCTCCTCTCTCTCTCTGACTGCTTCTCTGCCTACTTGTGATCTCTCTCTGTCAAATAAATAAATAAAATCTTAAAAAAAAAAAAAAAAACACACATTCATTCTCTGGCCAGTGCTTCAGCTGTCAATCCCTGGCGGGCAACTACCACTTCCAAACACAGGGCCCTGTGTGTGCTTCTTAGCCACAATCCCTTATCCCCATTTGCCCATTCTAGGTTCATTTAAATGTCCTACCATCTCACTCAAGTTAAAAATGCTTAGCACTGGGCACCTGGATGGCTTAGTGGGTTAAGCCTCTGCCTTCGGCTCAGGTCATGATCTCAGGGTCCTGGGATCAAGCCCCGCATCGGGCTCTCTGCTCAGCGGGGAGCCTGCTTCCTCCTCTCTCTCTCCGCCTGCCTCTCTGCCTACTTGTGATCTCTCTGTGTCAAATAAATGAATAAAATATTTTTAAAAATGCTTAGCACCAAATTCACCACATTTCCTTCACTGCCTTTTTAATACAGATTTCATCTTTTCATCAGACTCAAAAAGTCCATGACAGCCTTTTTGTGAACTTAACACAGTGTCATTTTGGGGACTGAATGAACAGAGTCTCTGTTCTCAATAAGAAATTAGCAGTCAAAGGAACTGAAATGAGGGGGAAAATACAATAAAGAGGAAGATAGTTCACATTTATTTGAATATTTCATAATATTGGGGGCTTCCTTGTATTGACTGCCCAACATCTTTGGACATATACTACATTTTGGGGTTTTCTCATACTGAAAGTCCAGTTTTAACAGCCAGAAAACTGCGATACTACCTTAAACCTGGGCGCCAAACTAGAAGAACCGGGTTTCTGGCAGGAGTGGTTGGGAGGCATTTGGTTCATCAGCTTCCAAAGGCACATACCTGGCATCACATGGTTATGAGAAGCCATGTGATCAGAGAGAAGTCCTTGGGTATGACTAGGTAGCCTAGCATCAGGCTGTCTGGCACCTTCCCAGAGGTTTTGGAAGCTTACTAATATCTGTCAATACGCTCTTCTGATTCAACTCACCTATGCATATTCTGTTATGGGCAACTAAGAGCCCTGTCCAATACTCACATTTAAGTATTGAAATTCTGTTCATTCACAGAAGCACAAACTGAGCATTAAGAAAAAGTGATCAAATTCAAACACAGTTGCATTGATCTTCACCCTAGGCCATTTTAGAATACCAAGCTATGTTTGCCCTGCTAGAGAGCCACATTAAATCCATGCTTCCATGAAATGGGAATGCTGAAGCTCTTAGCTCGTATGAATAAAAATTTCACCACGATTAATCAATATTTAGTGTTTCTTCTGAAAAATAACTTAGAATAGTTAATTAGCTGATAGAAGTTTATAAAAATCTCTTTTCTTTACCCCAAGGGTACACTGAACCAAAGAACTTTAAAATCTAGTTCCCTAAATAGATGTCCCAAGGTCGCCAGTAATCAAGGTGTTATGGTTATGAGTACAAGAGACTAGTCAGTAGTATGAGCTCCAGTATCAGAAGATCTAAATTTGAATCCCAACTCTACCACGCACTAATTTTGTCACCTAGAATATAAACCATGTATCTACACATCAGCTTCTTCATCTGAAAAATAAAAATTATAGGACCTACTTCAAATAAGTTTTTAAAAGTATTGCCGCTACAGAAAAGATAATGGAAGGTATGGAAGGTGCTTAGCACACTGACCAGAATATACGAAGTCCTCACCAAGTGTCATCCACTGGGATGTCTAGTAGCTTCACTGGCAATCATGACAACGATACCATAACAATGCGAGGGAGTCTAGCATGTAACACATTTGACTAAGCCCTGCACTAGTCACCTATTATAGTAGAGTCTTTTAATATTAAACATCTCAGTTTTTCCAAATGTCTTCTCTTGTTCATTCAGGGGATTATTACTTCTGATTCTAAACTGCCCACTCTCCTTGCCTGAGAAAAACGCACCTGGGGATAAGCTGCCTGACTGAAAATCTGTGCAGCTCTCGCTGGGCTGGTTTTTGCTTTGTGCCTGAAAACAGCTTTTCTATACCAGTGCCCCGTCGAGGGTATTTTGGCCTCAGATTAGAAGGACAGTGAGCTACTGCAATGGCATTTTATAGAGAGCCTCAGAGTTTCCAAATATTCGTTTTTAGCCAATGTTTCCAGCTGGGGTCCATTTCCAGTGGCTAGGGGAAAACAAATATTTGTCTTGGGATTGTAGGGTTCCAAGCATTTTGCAAATGTTTTCACCCAATACTTCCCATGGAAAATATCATCTCTGGTAAACGTTAACTTAAAAAGTAAGTTGTTTGTTTAGCAAAAAAACTGTTGTAGTAAAAACACAATCTTGTAAAGTATTTGCAAGCATATATGTGGGTTTTTTCACCATTGTAACTGTGGTCATGATGCGCTTTGATTTGATACCTCAAGTTTCCTTTGTTTAACATCATCTGTTAAAAAATGGCTGTCAGGCCTTGTTTAGCATTATCACCCCTTTGAGAATCGGATGTATGTCTACCATTTCCTCAGAAAATGAAATTGCCAGATACATAATGTATGTCTGCATACAGAACAACGATGCGTGACTAACGATTTAAAGTTCTATTTTAAAATGCATAATAAATTACCTGTTTATTGGCATCCTGTTAATCAGAAAACTCCAGAAAGTAGTTTTGTGCCAGAACAATGACACATATTCAAAATAATGACCCTGCCTCTGTGAACCCCTTGTTTCTACCTGTGGATAACCGCCTTCAAGCCTTCCTACTCAAAGCACAATCCTTGGACCAGCAACCTCATCATCACATGGGAGACTGTTAGATATGCAGAAGCCCAGCCCCCAACTCTCCAACCCACACCTGCTGAATCAGAATGGGAAATTTTTGAGTACTTATTTATATATTTATTTATCTTGTATTATGTTCAATTAGCCAACATATAATACATCATTAGTTTCTGCTATAATGTTCCATGATTCATTAGTTGCATATAACACCCAGTGCTCATCACAACATGTGCCCTCCTTAGGCACTTATACGAGGATACCCTACTGATTCATATGTACATTAAATCTTGTGAAATGCTGCTTTGGGTGTATGAACAGTCCTTTAAGAACCTCTGGTCTCCAAGATTCTTTCAGTGTTTGAGTCACAAGTTAAATTCTAATAGTGCCTTCTAGAAGCCCCCAACATAATGTATATGAACAAATACAAATTAAATGCTAACAATTTCTTCATTTTCTCAACAAATATTTACTGAGCATCCACTGCATGCCAGGCATTGTTCCAAGGCTCTATCATTATTCTAGGGGAAAACACAGATAAACAAGTATGCAAGTAAAAATGTAATCTGTCAGGGGCGCCTGGGTGGCTCAGTGGGTTAAAGCCTCTGCCTTCGGCTCAGGTCATGATCCCAGGGTCCTGGGATCGCCCCGCATCAGGCTCTCTGCTCAGCAGGGAGCCTGCTTCCCCTCCTCTCTCTCTGCCTGCTTCTCTGCCTACTTGTGGTCTCTCTCTGTCAAATAAATAAATAAAATCTTAAAAAAAATGTAATCTGTCAGAAGCTCATTAGTGCTATGACATAAAACAGAGCAAGATGGATATGACAGAGATTGCTGGTGGTGACCAGAAAAACCTGTGGCTAAGATGGCATCTGAGCAAAATCCTGGAGAAAATAAGGAGTGAGACTTGAACTACAGGAAAGAAGAGCTTTCCAGTAGATGGCAAAGTAAGGTAAAAACCCTGAAGCAGGAAGGTATTTGGTGCATCTGAAGGTTCAAGGAGGGGGTCACTTCCGGTGGAGTAGAAAAGCAAGAGGGAGCAGGTGAAAGCAACGAGGTGGGATAAGGGTGGTCATGGAAGTACTAACAATCACTGACCATGTGTACCAATTGCTTACAAACATGAGGAACCACAGTGTGACAAGTCCAGATGGGTTCAGTGGAGGAGAAGACTGCCCCCTCTCTTCCACTCAGTCAGGGACAGTCTGAGATTTTGGTAGGGGTTCAGAGCCTTTTTGAAATACAACTTACTTCCATCAGAAAGCAATTTATTCATCTTTATTTTGTAGGGGGAGGGATTCAGGGTTAAAATATAGTTGTTAAGTACCTCTGGCAAAAACCAGATTCCATTTCAGAGGGTCTGGCACATACTTGGCAGGAAACACACTAAACTGGAATTAAACAATAATCCCATGGCTGGCTATAATTCAGAACCCTATCTTGGCTACCTTTTTAGGCTTATGTTCATAATTATTCTAGACCACATTTCGACAGTATCCTAGCCATCTTGTCTGAACATCTGCTTCAGTAACTCTTCTGCCTTTGGCCAGTGTGTGCTCTCATTGCAGACAGCATACCAGATGACCAGCGCCATCCCCTTCATATTGTGCATATACATCTTGCGTTTTTGAGTCTATGCCAAGTTCCTATTGGGAGACACAAGGTTTTGGTAACCAGGGATATGTGCTTCTCTTGTTGCCACATGTAAACCACATGAAAGGAATCATAAGAAGTAATGCCAGTAACTGTAAAGATCAGCCTAGCCTACAAATAACGGCTATCAATTTGTACAACCTTTATACATGGGATAATCTAATCCAGCTAATCTCTCTCTGTTATGGCAATGAAGATGCTATAATCACTCCTCACACAGAAAGGCTTCAATCACATTAATGTTCCATGTCAGCTCTATCTTAAAATACTTCCTTTTCCTCATCCAGCATGAAAAGTGAATAAATCTGTCTATGCTGAATGAGCCTCCCCAGGATTCTCGATTTAATCTAGCCAAAATGGAATTTACCAGTCAAAATATCTAAATAAAAACAAGGACAAAGGGAGGCCACTATTCACTCAGAGAAAGGTATAATCTGCCTGGATAAAATTAAATTGCAAAAAGAAAAATCATGGGATTATTTACAGAAAATTTCCTTTTCCCACTCAATTATTTGTAGAATATTGGAGCCAGATAGGACCAATGAAGGTCATCATTTACAGGTGAGAAAATGGAGGCTGAAGGAGGCAAAGAGATCTTGCTCAAAAATGAAACACTCTGTGGTGGCAGAAAAAGCACCAGACCAAGGTCCTTCATCATACGCATAGCCTGCCACCACCACCACACACACACTCCCCCGGTCTGTCCTAGGGGGACATAAGAGGAAGGAAGCTTCTCTGATTTGTTCCAATATATTTTCATATATATCATTAACTATGGGGGGTGGGGAGACCACCCATAGTTAAAATGGCAAGAACCACTGCTAATCAAAAATCAATTAGAAATGAAGATAAAGCATTCTTTGAAATTCTAATACAAGTCGATAAGTAAATTGGATTTTATTTTTCAAAATTTAATTCTCACAACTCTCAAGAACATGTCTCTTATACCACAGGAGGCACCCTTCTAATGTTAGTGAATATTTCTAAGGAATCACCTAGTCCCTCTGTTCCATTCTTGACCTATTTTCATTTTGCAGGTGGTTGGTATACAGAGAGTAGAAAACGCTGCCACTCAAAATCTGACTTTTTGTAAAACCTTAAACCTTTTAGAAAAGCAATCAGCACAAAATGTGGCTTCACACCTGTGACCGAAATTATATGAAGGAACAAAAAGTGCCAAGAAAAGCTAGAAAAGCTAGCTAACCCAAATTAGTATTTATATTTGCAAACTTCAGAAAGTTGTGTCAACCAATAAATTATTTCACAAGATGTGTCAGTGCATAAAGTATATGACCGGACATCCATAACATGATAAACATTTAAAAATCCCATTGACAGATCCCCATAAATCCTCTGCTTATAAGTCATCATCAAAAACTCTTGTAACTAGCGCAGCTATACTTTCCCAGTACATAGCAATGATCCTACGATATTACAAGATACCTACATGTCTACTTTGGTCTGTATCATTCTGGTGCTGATGGATTTTCTTGGGTTCTGGTTGTTCACATTGGTAATGCTCAACAAAAAAAAGAGTTCTGTACTAGCAAGAGCACTTTGGTTCCTAATGATGATAGATAACACATTCCATTTTCAGTGATCTGCCCAGTAGAATCTTATATATGTTGAAAGATCCATTCACAAACATAGCCCTCTCATTTTACAGACTAGAAAACTGAGATATTTAATGATTTTCCCAAAGGCTATTATAGTTTGTTCATGCAAATCCAGGCCAAGAACTTGGATCTCCTAGCTCCTTATCAGCGGCTGTTCCTACTGTGTCAAACTACCTCCTCTATGAGTCATCCCCCCACTGTAGGGTAGAATCTTACTTTATCCTCCAAATCCAATTCAAATGGCCTACATTTCAACTCATTCATAATTGCTAACTTGAATAAGAAGTTTAAAAGCAACTGCTTCCTCTATTACACTGGAAATTCTGGCTCAATGACTATAAATGTCTCACTCACAACGTTGTACAAAAAGCCAACCTATCTATCCATAATTTTCTCTTTTTTTTTTCTTTTCTTTTTTTGTACCCTACTGGGTTATCTCTAAGCAAGCATTTCCAAGGCTGTGTGGCACAGGATAAACCCTGCATCCTATAGCAAGAGAATACATTCACCAACCCAAGGCTTCTGATTCAACTCAAACCTATGGCTTATTTAGGATTTTTAGGTAATGTCTGCACCTAAAAACAGCCAATGTCTTACCCAGTGAGCACATAAGCCATTCTTCCTACCTGTTTCTTTGCACACACAGCATCCCATTTAACCTTGATCGTACCCTAACGTGGGCAAGAAAAAATCCACTCAACAGATGAGAAAAATCAAATTCCAAGATCCTTAATAATCTGCCAAGATCAAACAGATAGCAAATAGTAAAGTCAACACCTGAGTTCACCATAATACAAAAATGTTCCTTAAGAATATGCCCAAGAAAGAGCTCCCATTTTCCAGTACAGGAGACACTCTTCAGGTCCTGTCCTTTCCTGGTATCTAAAGGAAAGAGAGTAAGGGGAAGAGATACTGATAAATCTAATAAGAATAATACTTCAGTTACATATGTCTTCCAAATCAACCTCCAAACCATCAAGCCATAATACAGCTTCCTCAACAGCAGCCATTCTAAGCCACAGTAACGCAACTCCTCCTGCATATTCACTGTTCTTACGGTAGTAAAGCTAGAATTCCCACACACTAGCTCCCCAGGAAGCAAGAGTTTCCCCATGTGTAAAATGAAGTTCATAACAGCAGTGCTTAGGGTTGTTAGCAGAATTGAGTTACTATATGTAAAAACCACTGAATCATGCCACATAGTACACTCTGCAAATATTAGCTGCTAATCTTATGATTATCTCTATCCTTACAAAAGTAACAAGCCAGGCAACAGTGCATTTCTTTGTTTTGGGCTGATCATTCAGCTTAATAGCAATTATTTAGCACTGACTGGATGTAAAGATCTATAGCAGGAACTTAGGACTAATAAAAGGAAAAAACAGATCCACTCCTAGTCCTATGGGGATTGGCAATGCACTTGAGGGAATTCATGAGAGCAAGAAAATTGGCAAACAGAAACATTTCATGCACTGCATGTATAATCAATGGTGTGACCGTGGTGACCAGGGAGAGGCTGGCTGACTTCACAAAGCCAGCGTGGTTGCTCTGGACCACAGGAGGGCTGTGCCACAGCAGAGTAAAAATGATGGGATTATTGCAGACAGATGAAGGAACAAAAGCTCAGCAGTGGCATTGGATAATATAAGAGAAGGTTTACAGGAATATGAATAAATAACCTGCTTTGTCAACCAAAAAGTACTCATGTTTAAGGTGATATGATTTCCTCCTTGCCATTTGCAACGACGTGGATGGAACTAGAGGGTATCATGCTTAGTGAAATAAGTCAATCAGAGAAAGACAACTATCATATGATCTCCCTGATATGAGGAAGTGGAGATGCAACATGGGGGGCTTGGGGGGTAGGAAAAGAAGAAAAGAAACAAGATGGGATCGGGAGGGAGACAAACCATAAGTGACTCTTAATCTCACAAAACAAACTGAGGGTTGCTGGGGGGCGGGGGGAGGGTAATGGACATTGGGGAGGGTATGTGCTATGGTTAGTGCTGTGAAGTGCGTAAACCTGGCGATTCACAGACATGTACCCCTGGGGATAAAAATACATTATATGTTTATAAAAAATAAAAAAAAATTTTTAAAAAGGTGATATGATTTCCAGTGTGGCTGACTGACACAGTTTTTAACCAATCTTGCATTCACAGCTCTTCATACACCCAAAACCTATATACTTCTCTCTCCTGGAGTTCCGGCTGTTAGAGGGAGCAACAGAGCTAAGATGTTGGGGACACAGGAGTGGGTGTGGCCCCCCAAATCACATGGCTCTTGGGGCTCTGCGCTGTTGTTGCCCAACTCCGTGACCTTGGACTACCACTCTCTGGGCTTCCTCACCTGTACAATGGGGCTAATAGCAGCTGTTCCCCTAACAGGGTTGTTGTGAAGATGAAATGAATTAGATGACAAGTTCCTGACAGAGTACCTGGCACCTCAGAAGTATTATGTAAGTGTTTACATTATCTTAATGAGCTCATTGTATCTATGCTGTTCTCTGTCTTGCTCTAGCTCTGATAACTTCATCTGAGTCAGATATCCAGTAGCAAACCTGTAGTACTGCATTAGCTTGGCATGGTTCCAGGGATTTTAGAAGTGATCCCACAACAGAAATGAAAGAAAAATAAACGGGAAGTGAGGCGTGTACGTTTAAACCCAGTCCCAGCAAGAACAAAGATGGGAGACACAGTTTCTGTTTCTTGCCATGTTCTCATGCTCACTCAAGCAGGGGAGTTAGTGGGGTTTTTTCCCACCCTTTCCAGCACAGAGGTCTGAGCATCTAAATGAAAGTAGGGCATACTTAGTACCCTCCATGACATCCACAGAAACCCACAGGAGCCTTCTCAGACTGCAGACAAGATCCCCAGCTGGGAATGAGGAAGCACAAGGACATCTGTTTCTCCATTTATCTATTTTTCATTTTGCATGGACATAGTCCATGCAAACTCAAACTCATGGCCTACAATCCTCTGAGGGCTTTGACCAGCCCCTTGAGCAGCCCATCATCTTGCCACAAAAAGATAAAACAAAAAACAAAAAACTCTGAGCTTCTAGCCCACTTTACAGAGAGTGCCCCCAATCAGCAACGTACACTCAGACTAGGAGGACATTACGGATTACCCATTCTGTGGTTGGCTTTATCTATTAGTTCATTTCATTCCCCCAATAATTTATGAAGGAGGTAATATTAGACACATTTTAAAACATGCAAACTAAAGCTTAGCAAGTTGCAGAGAAATGTTTCATCGTCCAATAACTGATAAGGTTTGGATCTGGCCAGGCAGATGCGACCCTCCGTATAACTAATTCTTTCTTCACTCAACAAACACGTGTCAAAATCCTTTTTAGTACTAGATATAGTTATGTGGGGATACTGTAAGAAAAAGACAATATCCTGATCTCAGAGATCACACATCCTAAAAAGGAAGACAAAATAAAGCAAGACATATATGATCATCTTGGGTGGAAAAGTCATGAAGAAAATTGAAGCTTAATTGTGGACAGAGTGTGACAAGAGTAAGGGCTGCTATTTTACATATGGTGATTAGGGGAGGCCTTTCTGAGGAAGCAACATTTAGAAAGACATGTAAATGAAGTGAGAATCAGGCAGGCAAAGATGGGGGGAGTAGGGAGTGTCCCCCAGGGGTGAGAGCAAGTGTAAAGGTCCTCAGGCATAGCGAAAGAAAAGCAAGAAAACCAGTATGATTTGGGTAAAGCAAAGAATAGGGGCAGGGGTGGGAAATAAGGCTGGAAGTACCAACTCGGGTCAGATCACACGCAGTTCTGATAGGCTATGGCAAGGTATCTGCATTGCGTTTGATTATAATAGAAAACCATGGGAGAGTTTTGCACTGGGAATTATATTCACAAAAGAATTGTATTTTTAGATCACTCTAGCTGCTGTGTGGAGAACGGACTCTAAAGGAGCAAGAGTCAAAAAGGGGGCAAGTTAAGAAGCCAATTTAGTAGTTTTAATGAGAGATTACGATAGTTTGGACTGGGTTTGTAGCTGGACTCGTGGCATTTTTTGAAGGTTTTCTCCCTGGTACAAAATCAGCGTGGTCCTTAAGGAATTTTTCTGGAAGAATTCTCTCAAAACACAGTCTGAGGAACACTGAAACCAAGGATGATGGGATATCTTCAGTCTGTCACAGCCCTGACTTAAACTCAATATTATCACTCGTGGGACAGTGTATCAACCATGTAATCTAGCATTAGGATGATGGTGAACATGAAGCCATGCTGACAATGTCATTTTAACCTTTGTAAAAGGTGAAAGGGCTCACTTTCCTTTACCCATCCACCAGCCAATTCCAGAGCAATTTTATCTAGCTACACAGACAAGTTCTTAATTCTTAACTTAAAAAAAAAAAATCTTTGGTCTCCCACATTTCTGTAGGCTTCTCCACAGTTTATCCTGAAACGGAATATTCACAGTGGACATTGCATGCAACAAATCTGTTCCTTCTCCCAGACAAAGCTCTTTGGCGTACCCAAGTGCTATCGACACTACCTTTTTTCATATGAAAATATGAGGTTTTAGAGAGATTTAAAATATGTGGTAGGGCAGGGTCATCAGCCTTGTAATTCTATGCTACAACCCATACGTGGTTTGTTGGATCTTCGACAAATAATGATGTGACCCCCCACATCCGGTCTAGAACTTGTTATATGATCTCCATTTGTCATGACAGCAATCCCATCAGCTACACAGGTGTGTTTGGATCTGCCTGATTCTGCTGATGAGGACACAGTATGCATCCTCATGATCACATAGGGAATTAGAGGCAAAAATCCAGTACAGAATCGAGGTCTTCTTACTTCCACACCAGAACTCACTTGATCAGATCATCTTATTTTCAACTTGACACCTAATTACACAGGGTCAAAAAAACACAAAGCAAGTTTTATTCCTTAAAAAACATCTATTATAAGAGAAAATATACTATCAGCAGGTGCAATGGTGGTTAAGAAAGACTCAGGAAAAATAGATCTGCATTATTCCCCAAATCCATGTTAAACCTGTCCTCAAAGGTAAATATGTAGCCCTTTAAAGTGTCAAATTAAATACAGATCAAGCCCTTATTGTACAGTCCTGATTATGAAGAAATAGAAGGGATGACTTACATGGAAGAAGCAGAATAAACAAACAAACAAACAACCAAAAGCACAAATGTATAAATACAGAAGTATGGAGAGAAACAACTGAATCTTTTTTTTCTGGAAATATTTTAATTTATTTTTATTCATTTTTTATTATCATGTTCAATTAGCCAGCATATAGTACATCATTCATTTTTGATGTAATGTTCAAAAATGCATTAGTTGCATATAACTGAACAACTGAAACTTTAAAGAAAACTTCTTGGGGAAGATTTAGCAGTTTTGAAAGCTTAGCAGCTTTGAAAAAGGAAGGAGAAGATGGGAAATAGTTTTTCTCAGTGCTGAAGAGAAAATAACCAAGTAGAATGAATGACTTGTGTGTACCAAGACTCACAAATCGGCTAACTCTTCTATGTACTCAAGAAATTAAGTAAAATAATGATTTGTAAACCATGAGCTATAATCATGAATAATGGTCTTTGGGTAAATTATACAAGCTGGGAATGGCTATCATTCAGTGTAAATATCCCTAGAAAAGCAGAGAGTAACCTCTGGAACACACTGGCATCTGAATCAATGTAATGTTTACACCTAATTTTGCACTGTGCTTGCATTCTTCTGCCCAGTATGCTGAGAGAAGAAAACTGGTGGAGGAAGGTCGAGTATAAGAGAAACTTTAAAGAGGAGCAAATGCTTTAATATTTACCCTCTGTTGGCACAAAGGACCCCTGCACCACCTAAGAAAAGGACTCACAAACTATAGCCATGGATCATTTTTTTAAGAACTTTGAGTTTGTTTTGGGGTTTCTTTTTTTTTTAGAACTCAGGCATTCCTCCTGTTTTTATAATGCTTATTACCTGTCTGTTTCCCAGTAATTCTTAGAATATTCTTGACACGTTAAAAGAAAAAGAATTGATGTACCTATTTTATTCAGCTAAAAACTAATCATTCTAGTGATCTTTGCAAACTGTTAATCCGTTCTTTATCCTTCTTCTAACTCATCACATGTGGAGTTAAGACCTAAGAGACATAATACATACTGTCAGAATTCATACAATGAGGAAAGAAATGGTAGAAAGTGTAATCTTAGTAAGAGTCAAAATGGGGGGAAAAAAACACAAAATAAAAACATATCCTTCAAGGACTGAATGGATAAAGTGTTACAGGCATTTGACAAAATATCACTCAACAATCAAAGCACACAACAACTTGGACAGACCTCAGGGTGTTATACTGAGGAAAAGAAAGCTAATCTCAAAAGGTTGCAAAGAAATCACTCTATTTACATAACATTCTTGAAATGTCCAATCTTTAGTGATGGAAACTAGTGGCTGCCATGAACTAGGGCTTGAGGGGAGAATGTGATGATAAAGGAGTAACAGGAGAAAGCTTCTTTGGCCCAACTGAAGAGTTCTGTATGCTGAATGTGATGGTCACAGGACTCTGTACATACAATAGAATTTCATAGAACTATATACCCTCCCCCTCCAAAAAGCAGTACATGTAAAAACTAGTGAAATCTAAATAAACTCTATAGTTAAAATACTATTAACTAAAAAAATACTATTATCAACATTAATTTCATGTTTTGGTAATTTTACTATGGCTATAGAAGATGTTCTCATTGGGAAGAGCTAGGCAAAAAAGGTACATGGGAACTCTCTGTAACACTTTTACAACTCCTAAGTCTAAATTATGCCAAAAATTTTAAAAAAGTGTTTTAATAACCATATGACTTCATTAACCCCCTTTCCTCAGGCCATTGCAATACCAAGCCATATAGTTGCAGAAATTTGACTTTTAGTGAGATAAATAACAAAACAGGAAAAATATTTCTACTATAAATATTTTGAATTTAGGTGTTTACTAAACATTTGGTATAAATAATTTCATATTGAGAGTTCCTTTTCATGTGTACCTTTCTAACTAAAGGCACAGAGAGGTGTGATGTCAAAGAGACAACCAAATGTCCTCCTGGAGTGCCAGGAGCTTAACCTAGATAACCTCCAACCTATCCCCCAAGCTTCAAGAACTGCATTCTATTCCCAAGATGATTTCACATGTTCCATTTTATTTTTATCCTTAAGACTATAAAATATATTTTCCTTCCTCTCCTTAAAACAGATGTCAACACCTATTTCTTGGGGATTCTCTCTCTCCAGTACAATGTCTGAATAGAGCACATCTCTGGACTTTTGCTGCCCTGGAAATAAGCACAACAGTTTTTCTTATAAGGGCTTGCTGCTTCTCACTAAAGGGAAGTTGCAACAATACTTTATATAATTTCAATATTACTGTCCTTGGTCTATTTTCTTGTTTCCTTTTCCAAATATCCATAAAACATTAATGCCTCTCAACTTTCTTCTTTGTGGTGATCCTCAAACCCAGCCTTCTCCACCACAAGAGAAGCCAATTGTAAATTAGCACACCATTGGTGCCTTAAGTAATTTACAAATGAGGAGATGCCAGCCCCTATTTGCCCCCACTTGGAGGACACATCTTCAACATTGGCCCTTCCTTTCTCTTATCCTTAAATATACACTTTCCCATTTCCCTAACTACCATTCTTGAATCTTGCCTAATGCTGCCCTCTTTTTTCCTTGACTCCAGTGAAAAATCTTATCTCAGTGTGGGCAATATGGATAGTTGACAAGCCAAAGACAGTGGACAAGCTGTGGCGGAGACCTGGAAGTCATGCCCTTTGGAAAAGTGGCCTTCTGGCAACTCAGAATAGGTGGTCACATGCTTCACAGAACAAGTAACCAGCTTGAGCTGCAGCTGTCTGGGAGCTTTGGGTGATAGGGATAGGTGTCCTTGTACTATCCTGAACTCCAGTTACAAAGGGGTTCATGTTCAAGATGTTAGATGGAGGCGCCTGTGTGGCTCAGCGGGTTAAGCCTCTGCCTTTGGCTCAGGTCAGGATCTCAGGGTCCTGGGATCGAGCACCACATTGGCTCTCTGCTCTGCAGGGAGCCTGCCCCCCCGCCGCCCCCGCCTGCTGCTCAGCCTACTTGCGATCTCTCTCTCTGTCAAATAAATAAATCTTTATTTTTTAAAAAAAGATGTTTTGTTTTTTCCACTATTATTATAAATTGAACTCTCAGTCATGAAGAGAAGTGTAATGAGATGTTTTCTAGGAATCCTTCCATTCAAAGTTACAGATTTCAGTTTCTCTCTAAATTTGTCAGATGTTTCTTTCCATTTACTTTCCAATTTCACTTTATGTTTTCCTTCTTTTTAAATACCAGATCCCCAAAACTAGATCAAATGCCTAACATCACATATCCACCAATAAATGGTGATAAAATCAAATAATAATTAACTCAAAATCATTACAATGCTTTGCACAGAACAGACATTCCATAAACATCATCTCAATAAATGTCGAGTGACTACATAATTCATACACCTTAAACTAGTCTTTCTATAAAAGAAAGGATTACATAAATAGCCTGGCAACCATATTAAAAAGGAAAAAAAAACTATAAAGGAGTCTTAACTACAAGAAGTTTTTTGTTTTTTTTTTAAACAAAAAAGTGGGGCATATACTATAACAACGGAGTGGAACATTTGAAATTGACTTCAGGAAGAATTCACTACTTATGGCTGTATCATAGTATACTGTGTATATAATACACATCATATACTTGCATACTATACTAGCATAATATACTATATTTTAATATAGTATAATATGCTCTATATACTATACAGAGTATATTAAAGTAACAGAAACTGTAAGTATATACACACATATATATGCTTAATTATACACACATATACATGCATAATTATATTTATAAATATCTATATAAACTTAAATATTTATTTATATCATAGTAACATTATATGTGAATTACATATATACATGTATACATAAATTAAATTATAGAACTATTGACATAATTATATCCCATTTTTAAATTTATTATGTTAGCCACCACACAGTACATCACTTTTTTTAAAAATTTTATTTTTTTTTCAGTGATCCAAAATACATCATTAGTTTTTGATGCAGTGTTCCATGATTCATTGTTTGCATTTAACACCCAGTGCTCCATGCAATATGTGCCCTCCTTAATACTTATCAACCTGCTAACCCATTCCCTCTACCCTCGTCTCCTCTAAAACCCTCAGTTTGTCTCCCAGAATCCATAGTCTCTCATAGTTCATCTTCCCCTCCAATTTCTCCCCCCTTCATTTTTCCTCCTTCTCCTAATATCCTCCATGCTATCTCCTATGTTCCACATATAAGTGAAACTATATGATAATTGACTTTCTTTGCTTGATTTATTTCATTCAGCATAATCTCCTCCAGTCACCCATGTTGATGCAAAAGCTGGGTATTCATCCTTTCGGATGGCTGAGTAATATTCCATTGTATATATGGACCACATCTTCTTTATCAATTCACCTGTTAAAAGGCATCTTGACTCCTTAGTTTGGCTATTGTAAACATTGCTGCTATGAACATTAAGGTACATATGGCCCTTCCATCTGTATCCTTGGAATAAATACCCAGTAGTGCAATTGCTGGTCATAGGGTGGCTCTATTTTTAATTTTTTGAGGAACCTCCACACCATTTTCCAAAGTGGCTGTACCAACTTGCATTCCCACCAGCAATGTAGGAGGGTTCCCCTGTTTCCACAGCCTCTCCAGCATTTTTATTTCTTGCCTAGTCAATTTTTGCCATTCTAACTGGTGTATGAATCACAATGTGGTTTTGATTTTAATTTCCCTCATGACTAAGGATGATGAACATTTTTTTCATATATTTGTTAGCCATTTGTATGTCTTCTTTTGAGAAGTGTCTGTTTGTGTCTTCTGCCCATTTTTTTGACTTGATTATTTGTTTTTGGGTGTTGACTTTGAGAAGTTCTTTATAAATCTTGGATATCAGCCCTTGGTCTGTAGTGTCATTTGCAAATAATTTCTCCCATTTCGTAGGTTGCCTCTTTGTTTTGCTGACTGTGTCCTTTGCTGTGCAGAAGCTTTTTAGCTTGATGAAGTACCAAAAGTTAAAGACCATTTTTGCTTTCGTTTTACCTTTAGAGACATTATCTTGAAAGAATTTGCTGTGGCTGATGTCAGAGTGGTTACTGCCTATGTTCTCCTCTAAGATTCCAATGGATTCCTGTCTCACATTGAGGTCTTTCATCCATTTAGAGTTTACTTTGTGTATGGTGTAAGAGAATGGTTGAGTTTCATTCTTCTGTACATAGGTGTCAAATTTTCCCAGCACCATTTATTGAAGAGACTATCTTTTTTCCATTGGATATTTTTTCCTGAATTGTCAAAGATTAGTTGACCATAGAGTTGAGGGTCCATATCTGGACTCTCTACTAAGTTCCATTGATCTATGCATCTGTTTTTGTGCCAGTACTGTGCTGACTTGGCGATCACAACTTTGTAATAGAGCTTGAAATCAGGCAATGTGATGTCCCCAGTTTGTTTTTTTTTTTTTCATTTCCCCAAAGACGATTCTTTTCTGGTTCCATACAAATTTTAGGAGAATGAATTGAAAAGTGCTTTTGGTATTTTGATAAGGATGGCACTGAAAGTATAGATTGCTCTGGGCAGCATAGACATGTTAACAATGTTTATTCTTCCAATCCATAAGCATGGAATGTTTTTCCATCTTTTTGTGTCTTCTTCAATTTCTTTCATGAATGTTCTGTAATTCCTAGAGTATAGATCCTTTACATCTTTGGTTAGGTTTATTCCAAGGTATCTTATGGGTTTTGGAGCTACTGTAAGTGGAATCAATTCTCTAATTTCTTCTTCTACAGTTTCATTGTAGTGTATAAGAAAGCAACAGATTTCCACGCATTGATTTTGTATCCTGCCACATTACTGAATTGCTGTATGAGTTCTAGTAATTTGGGGGTGGAGTCTTCTGGGTTTTCCACATAAAATACCATGTCATCTGTGAAAAGAGAGAGTTTGACTTCTTTGCCAATTTGAATACCTTTTATTTCTTTTTGTTATCTGATTGCTGTGGTTAAGACTTCTAGTACTCTGTTGAACAATAGTGGGAGAGTGGGCATCCTTCTGGTGTTCCTGATCTTAAGGGGAAGGCTCTTTGAGAATGATATTCACTGAGGTTTCATAGAGGCTTTTAAGAAATTGAGGAATGTTCCCTCTATCCATATATTCTGAAGAATTTTAATCAGGAAAGGATGCTGTATTTTGTCAAATGATTTTCTGCATCAACTGAGAGGACAATGTGGTTCTTTGCTCTTCTTTTATTGATTTTCGGATGTTGAACTACACTTGTATCCCAGGGATAAATCCCACTGGGTCGTGGTGGATAATCCTTTTAATGTACTGTTGGATTCTATTAGCTAAGATCTTATTGAGAACTTTGGCATCTATATTCATCAGGGATATTGGTCTGAAATTCTCCTTTTTGATGGGGTCTTTGCCTGGTTTGGGATCAAGGTAATACTGCCTCAGAGAGTCTGGAAGTTTTCCTTCTTTTCTATTTATTGAAACAGCTTCAGGAGAATAGGCATTATTTCTTCTTTGAATGTTTGGTAGCATTCTCCAGGGAATCCATCAGGCCCTGGACTCTTATTTTGGGGGGAGGTTTTTGATCACCACTTCAATCTCATTACTGGTTATTGGTCTATTCAGGTTGTCAATTTCTTCCTGTTTCAGGCTTGATAGTTTATAGGTTTCCAGGAATGGATCCATTTCTTCTAGGTTGCTTAACTTATTGGCATATAGTGGTTGACAATAATTTCTGACTATTGTTTCTAATTCCTGGGTGTTAGTCATGATCTCTCTCCTTTCATTCATAATTTTGTTAATTTGGGTCCTTTCTCTTTTCTTTTGGATAAGTCTGGCCAGTGGTTTATTGATCTTATTAATTCTTTCAAAGACCCAGCTTCTAGTTTCATTGATGTGTTCTACTGTATTTCTGGTTTCTAATTCATTGATCTCTGCTCTAATCTTAATTATTTCCCTTCTCCTGCATGGGTTAGGTTGTTGTTGATTCCCCAGTTTTTTAAGGTATAAAAATAGTTTGTGTATTTGGGATTTTTCTATTTTTTTGAGTGAGGCTTGGATGGCTACGTATTCACCACTTAGGACCAGCCTTTGTTATATCCCATAGGTTTGGGACCGATGTGTTTTCATTCTCAATGGTTTCCATAAATTGTTCAAGTTCTTCTTTGATCTCCTGGTTGATCCAAACATTCTTGAGCAGGATAGTCTTTAGCTTCCAACTGTTTGAATTTCTTCCAAACTTTTTCCTTATCCTTGTTATTGAGTTCCTGTTTCAAAGCACTGTGGTCTGAGAATATGCAGGGGATAATCTCAATCTTTTGGTATCAGTTGAGACCTGATTTATGACTCAGTATGTGGTCCATTCTGGAGATGGTTCTATGTGCATTCAAGAAGAATGAGTATTCTGTTGTTTTAGGGTGGAATGTTTTATATATATATATATAAATAAAAATCTATCCCATCTGGCCCAATGTATCATGCAAAGCTTTTGTTTCTTTGTTGATTTTCTGCTTAGATGATCTGTCTATTGCTGAGAGTGGAGTGTTAAGAGCCCCTATAATTAACATATTCTTATCACTATGTCTCTTTATTTTGGTTAACAGTTGACTTGTGGAGTTGGCTGCTCCCATGTTGGGGGCATAGATATTTACAATGGTTAGATCTTCTTGTTGGATAGACCTTTTAAGAATGATGTAGTGTCCTCTGACTACAGACTTTATATCTGACTACAGACGTTAGCTTAAAGTCTAATTTGTCTGATATGAGAATTGCTACTCCAGCTTTCTTTTGTGGTCCGTTGGCATGAAAGACAGTTCTCCGTCCCTTCACTCTCAGTTAGATATATCTTTAGGTTCAAAATGAGTCTCTTGTAGACAGCTGTCTTTTTATCCAATCTGCAATCCTGTGCCATTTTATGAAAGCATTTAGGCCATTCACATTGAAAGTGATTATTGAAAGATATGATTTTATTGTCATGTTGCCTGTGAGGTTCTTGTTTCTATAGATTGTCTCTGTAAATTTCTGTTCTATATCACTCTTGGAGTCTTTCTCTTTTATAGAACCTCCCTTAATATTTCTTGCAGGGCCGGCTTAGTGGTCACATATTCTTTCAGTTTTTGCCAGTCTTGGAAGCTTTTTGTCTCTCCATCCATTTTAATGACAGCTTTGCCAGATAAAGTATTCTTGGCTTCTCATTTAATACCCTGAATATGTCTTGCCAGCCCTTTCTGGCTTGCCAGGTCTCTGTGGACAGGTCTGACATTATTATGATGTTCCTTCCTCTGTACCTAAGGAATCTCTTCCCCTTATCTGCCCTTAAGATGGTTTCCTTGTGAATTTTAAAATTCACAAGTTTTACTACTACATGCCTGGGCATTGGTTTATTCTCCTTGATCTTGGGAGGTCCCCCTTCCATTTATCTTCCTATATCTGCCTGCAGAATTGTGGCTCCCTGCTTCATTCCTCGAAACCAACTGCTGGAGATGTTCTGTTTGTAGAGATCGGATATATCTTCTTACATCTCAGGCTGATTTCAGGGGTGTTCAGAGTGGTCTGGTAGATATCCAGCTCAATTCAGGGGACAGGTTGAAATAGGGTCCCCTACTCCTCCACCATCTCGCCCCCCTCCTATATCCTAACTATATTTAAAATATAACTGATATATATATATATATCAGTTATATAACTGATATATATATATATCAGTTATATAACTGATATATATATATCAGTTATATATTTATTTATATTTATAAATAAATATATATATAAATAAATATATATATTTATATATATATATAAATAAATAAATATATAAATAAAAAATAAATTTATATTTATTTTTAAATATAAAATATAAATTTATATTTATAAATAAATGCTGATCCAACTCAAACATATAAAAGTATATGCAACTCTCTGATTTACATATACATATTATATATAAAAATCTCAAAATTCACATTCTCAAGGGCTCCTTTAAGAGTACACGGTTCAGTTATAACACATATGCTGACCATTATAATCTTTTAAAAAAACCTGGAAATATTTCTGAACTTCATGGCCTTTTTAGAAAAATCTTTTTATCCTAGATCTAGATGCTTTCACTCAAGAAATAGCTACTATTGGTTCCCAACCTTGACTGCATAATAGAAACACCAAGGAAGCTTAAAAAAAAAAACAAAACCAGGTAAAATTCTTATTTTATTCATTTGTGGTTTAGTCTTTATGTTTTAGGTTATATTTTGGAAATTTTTAACATATGCAGGATAGGAGCTCCTCACATAGCTTCAAAAATTATCAAATTTTGATGATCACATTTCATCAATAGGCTTGCTGTTTTTTGGCTGGATTATTTTATAGAAAATCCCACACACCATGTTATTTCATAAATAAGTATTTTGTATGCTATTCTCATTGTTATTAAACCATGAGAGATGGTGGACTCTGAGAAACAAACAGGGTTTTGTAGGGGAGGGGGGTGGGGGGTATTATGGAGGGCACGTACTGCATGGAGCGCTGGGTGTGGTGCATAAATGAATTCTGGAACACTGAAAAAAAATTAAATTAAATTAAATTAAGAAAATATATATAACTACTAGCCTTGACAGAAATTTAAAGTTGAAACAAATTTTTAAAAGCTCCTTAATATGATGTAATAGCTATTCCCTATGCAAACTTCCTCAATTTTTTTCAAAGATATCTTTTTAAATTTGGTTTGTTTGAATTAGCATTGAAGGTTTATATGTAGCTTTTGGTTTTTACGTCACTTAATTCTCTTTATTCCACAATAGATCCTTCCTTTCTAGACTAGATGGTCTGCTCCCAAGTCATGATTTGCTGGACATACCAGGGCATATTTCCTGAATAGTGACCTACATTCTGACGTGTCTAGTTATTTCTCGTGGTGTCATTTAACATGTTCCTCTATCCTCAGTATTTCCTGAAAACCACTAGGAGCTTAATTAAATTCCAGTGCAATTTTTCAGGCATGAATATTTCATGGATGGAGTTGTTTACTTCCTGTTGTAACAGCATGAGACTCATAATGTGTGGTTGGTCCACCAGTGGTGCTGTTAAGATCAACTAATTGGCTCAAGGTTTCCAGCCTGACCCTTTTGTGATTAAAGTCCATCATCAACAGTTCACCTAATGGTTTTACCCAGTTTGTGGTTTTCCTAGATGGTGGTATTATTATTTTTTTTAATACTAGTCCTTCATACCTGTGTCTTTAAAAGCACCCCAGGTTATTCTAATGTGTAGCCAACATTGGAAACCATTAATATACATGACTATGACACACCCTTGGGGAAATAATTTAGCTACTAGGAATGGTAGAAACCACTAGGACTTGGAGCCTGCACACCAGAATGAATAGTCATTTAATCATTACTAAATTGGACCAAAAAAAGTCATTTGCAGAAGAATGAATGTGTATCAGAAATTCAATGGTATAAACAAATGTGCTCTGATGTGTATGTATATGCTGTGCCCTTCTACAACTGATCCCTACATAACATGCCTGCTGCCTTCAAAACCTGCTTCTTGATTAGACCTGTTCCAGGGGAAGGATTTAGACAAGATGAAAAGCTGCCCCTAATTTTTTCTTCACACCCTCCAGTGATCACAACAGCAAAGAAAGCCACTCTGCAGGAAAACACTTGTTCAACTCCTAAAGAATTATTACATCCCACTACGGGGCTTTCTCAAAAGAACCCTCTGAGACCAGATCAAGTTTAAAACTGAAATCTATTTTGAAAACTAACAATGCTTATAACAGACAAAAGTGAGAGTTCTGGAAACTTGTCTTTTGCATACCTTTTTCTTTCTAGAACCCAAAGTCACTTAAACACAGCTTTGCATTTGCTTCTCCTCCCTCATTCCCAGCATCAGTCTCTCTGGACCCTTCCTATTCCTTTCTATAATGAAATCCATATTCTTTATACCTCATTCTTCATCATTTTCACAGTATTATTCTGTTTATCTGGTCAAAAGGTATCAACTTACTAAACTGATCTGCTAAACTACACATAGGAAAGATGTAAAGGGACACTTCAGTGGAGGTAACAATGTGCATTTTAAGATAATCTGCAAACTGAAGCATTGCATTAGCTGGAAAGACCCTTAGTGTAACAGACAGACACAGCTTAATACAAAGGAAAATATATTGAGATCATGAACTCCATTCAATTCCATGGCTCTACCAGTTATTTTATTTAGAAAGGACATTTAACCTCTCTGTGCCTCAATTTTCTCTCTTGTGAAATAGTACATTTGTCATGAATAGTCATTCACAATTTAGCCAGAGTTTCCGTAGTGTAGTGGTTATCACGTTCGCCTCACACAATTTAGCCAGAAACTGTTACAGTTTTATGAATGGTCAGTCCAAGCCTAAGAAATGATTGCTATTACAGAAGACCACCTAAAATGTATTCTCTCTAAGAAGAATATAGGTAGACACTATACTCATAAGAGATGAGTTGCCACAGCTATTAGAGACACTAAAAAAACTCAAAAAATGCTTAGCAATTAAAAATTCCTGTCAGAGGCACCTGGGTGGCTCAGTTAGTTATACAGCTGTCTTTCGTTCAAGTCATGATTTCAGAGTTCCGGGAAGAGCCCCGCATCAGGCTCCCTACTCAGTGGAGAGCCTGCTTCTCTCCCTCCCTCTGCCTGCTACTCTGCTTACTTGTGCTCTCTATCTCTCTGTCAAATAAATACAGAAAATATTTCAAATAAATAAATAAACAGGGGCGCCTGGGTGGCTCAGTGGGTTAAAGCCCCTGCCTTCGGCTCAGGTCATGATCCCAGGGTCCTGGGATCGAGCCCCGCATCGGGCTCTCTGCTCAGCGGGGAGCCTGCTTCCCTTCCTCTCTCTCTCTCTCTCTCTCTCTCTCTGCCAACTTGTGATCTCTGTCTGTCAAATAAATAAAATCTTAAAAAATAAATAAATAAACAAACAAACATTCCTGTCAATTACAGAAATATTCATACATGAAATAACATGTTTGGGATTGCTCTAAAATATTTCAGCAAAAAATTTTATCATAAATAGAGTAGATGAAACAAATTTGGCCAACTGTCAAAAAAAAAAAAAAGAAAAACTGTTAGAGCAGGGTGACAAGTACTTACTCTCTCTAGTTGTGTATCTGAAATATTTTATAATATGAACTCTTAATCCCCTAGCCCAACCGTGCAACACCCCATGGTTAGCACCAAACAAAAGTTCTTCATTTGTAGTGGAGTTGCTCGGTTTCTAGAGGAAATAAAACAAAGTCTAGAAATAATTGTGTGAATTCCAGTATATTCCATAAAATGTTGAGTTCTCTTATGACAATGTCTTTCTCCTCACTGAGATAGTATGTGTGCTCATAGAGTGAGCTAATTCTGAAGAACACAAGCTCACTATCATTTATGATAAGAACATCAAGGCTCTATGTAAGGAAGAGAAATTACACTTAGGTTTCCCAAAATGCAGTATCTGAAAGGCTAATTCTAGAGCAATCCCATCAGAAAGCATAACATGAGAATATATGGTTAATACGTGTTGAATCAGATTTCACAAGTGTAAACTGCTCCCCGAAAACTTAGCCACGGGATCAATATATTCACTCTTTTTGGTCATTTGAACAATGTTCAGCAAGTCACCACTGCACTGAGCTAACATTCCAATAGTTTTAACAGATAATGTTCCAATAACTTTCCAGAGAGCTTAAACAGTAAAATAATTCAGCTGATCACCACAGTAACTCCAGATTAGGTAGATATTTTTCTATTCATCTGAAAAGCTTGGTAAATAAAATTATTCTAAACTGCATATAAACTGCAGGTCTGCTTCACTCTAAACAGCAGATATGGTCCTTTCAAGACTATAAATAAGCTGAATTATTACCTTCTGCACAGCACAGGAGAAGTCAGCTACCTAAACTGATTATTAAAGTGAATAATTTTATAAGGTACATAATTTCAAGCAGAGAAATTCCCACCAGCTTACTGAGGTGAAGACATTAGATGGGGTAAAGAAGTAACTCCTTCTTTCTCTTCCTTCACTGTTATGAATTTCTGATGCAACGGGTTATCTGATTTAATGAAAATGTATTCCAGAAAGATAGACTCCAGCCCTGCCATTTCTTAAACATGATAGGAAAGATAGGTGAAGATCTCTGCTTTGTTTCTATTGTTGTATTATTATTATTGCAAAAGAACTGGGGAATTTGGTCCATGCCAAATACAGAAAATAAGTACAATAATTTGTATTTAAGTTCATACTATTTGCTTACAAGAATTCAAGCTTTCTTGAACTGTGGGTATTCTTTTACATATTGAACGTGATAAAAATGCACAAACATCAAGATTGAGGATATATATCCCAAGTGTGGAATGTTCAATGTTTTCTGTTAAACAGAACTAACTTTTCTTGATAAACCAAGAAAATTAGTGAACACAGATGGAATTCTGGTACATGCAAAATAAAAAGCACAGGAAACCTGAAATATCTATTGTATAGGAATAAAGGATTCTAGTTTACTCAGAATGGACACTTGATAACTAAATGTTCTGCCACAAATTTTAACAAAATACTCAACAGGTATTTGCCATTTGTTCTAGTAAATGGAATCAACTGCCTTTGATCAACTGTTCTGTTTCTGGCCTCTAAACTACACAATGGCACAAGACTTGCTATGAAGGCTCTGAGAGTCATGGAGAATTTCTCTTTTTTTTTTTTTAAAACAAAGTCCATCTGAGAGTAAGTCACCCAAAACAAAAAACAAAACAAAACAAAACAAACACAAAATTTCATCCCCTGTTTAAGACATAAATCTAATAAGTGTTTGAAAACATTTATGTGACAGTCCTTCTTGATCCATTAAGATAAAAAAATAAAAGTTCCTGGGAGGATAGAAATGCTTCACTGGATGCCAGATGACTGTTTAAAGCAAAGGCAAGTAAACACATATGACATACCATGTTCTACTCCAAGGTGTAAGATGATAATAAGTGGCAATCTATTAACCAGTAATCCTCCCTTCAAATAAGTATTTAAATTATTTAACAGAAAAACAAACTCAACTAGATAAAGTCTACAGCATTGGTCAAGGTAGAAAAATTATTAAACACAGCAGTGTTCACATTTTCTAAATTAAAAAATTAAGACATGATCCAACACTGAGCTGGACTAGTTCAATAAGAAATAATATATTGGGGGCACCTGGGTGGCCCAGTGGGTTAAAGCCTCTGCCTTCAGCTCAGGTCATGATCTCAGGGTCCTGGGATCGAGCCCCGCATAGAGCTCTCTGCTCAGTGGCAAGCCTGCTTCCTCCTCTCTCTCTGCCTGCCTCTCTGCCTACTTGTGATTTCTGTCAAATAAATAATATCTTAAAAAAAGAAAAAAAGAAATAATATATTGGAAAATTTGAGATGTGCTGCCATTATTCATTGACTTAGTCTACCAAAGCATTTGTTTGTTTTTCATGAATTTATTCCACTCAGATTTCTTAGGGGCTGCAGCACAGAAGCTTGCTGCTCTTCCCCTAAAGAGGGTCCTGAGTAGGGCTCAGCCTTCTCTAGAAAACTTTGGCTCCTCAGAATCTGATAGGCCCACCCTTCAGACACATACACTCTTCTCTTTCCAAAGTGGTTATCATTCCAATCTTTCTGGATACAGTCTAGTAATAGTAAAGGAACTGATCTATGATATCTTGGGATACAACTGAGACATGGTAGGCAGAACTGTCATCTACCCCTTCTCCTCCCACCTAAATATTAATTTATCCTTCACCATCCACTACATGTCTCTGAATCTCCATAAAAGTTTCCTTAGTATTATTAGTACCATAATCTGTTTTCTTTTTCTTGATGCAACTAGATGTATGCTTGACTCTTGCTTATTCCTGAATGGGGAATGCAAGTTTAGTATGTTCCACTGTTTGCGCATTTTGCAGAGAAACTTAATTTTTCCTCTCTGCCAAATCACTTACTCTGGCAAAGCAATAAACGATAAAGACTATCAAGTACTAGGGAAGATGAATAGTCTAACACTAATTACTTTGTTCATATCTAAAAATCAATATTAACAAAGCATCTCTTCTATCATTCATCTAATCACCACTGTAGACATGTAAGGTAGCTATTTTTCCCCAATTTGCAAATTAAGCAACTGAGATTCAAAGAGAATATGATCACATTCATCAAGAAGTAAATAGAACCAGAAATAAAATCCCGGCCTTATAGCACACCTGAGCTCCTACTTCTCTTCCATGATAGAGAAAAGAAAAACTTTTTCTATTCTCAACAATTTCACCCAATTTAAGGTGGAACCCTTCAGCAAAGTACAAAGACGAACACGGAGAGAAGTGAAAACACAACATGAAGAAGTTGCAATAGTTTTCAAGGTTAAAAAACTATGTAAGATACAGAAGTACTTGACAAACTTCAACATTCACTCATGATGAATATGCTCAAAAAAAAAAAAAAAGAATTAGGGACACTTTCTCCATTTGATTTAGAGCATCTATTAAAAAACCTACAGGTAACATTATAATTAGTGATGCAAGAATGAGTGCTTTCCTCCTAAGTCAATAAGAAGATAAACATCTCCACTATCACTCTTATTCAATATAGTGCTGAAAATTCTAGCCAGTGTAATAAGGCAAGAAATCAAAAAAGAAAAAAAAAAAGAAAGAAAGAAAAAGAATAAAAGCCTAATGAAAACCAAAGATCTAAATAGATGGAAAGACTTTATATTCATAGACCAGAAGACTCAACATAGTAAAGATGTCAGTTCTTTCCAAATTGACAGATTTAATTTCCATAAAAATCCCAACAAAATATTTTGTAGGAAAAAATCTGATTATTCTAAAATGAAATATGGAAAGGCAAAGGAATTAAAATAGATAATTTTTTTTAAATAAGTATGAAATGGAAAGAATTAGTGTACCCAATTTTAAGACATCCATTACATAATCAAAACTGTGGTATCACCAAAGGAATAGACAAACAGATCAATGCAACAGAACAGAAAATGCGAAAATGGATTCACACAAATATATTCAACTAATCTTTGACAAAAATGTAAAAGGACTAATGAAGAAAAGACAGCCTTTTAAAAAAAACCATGCTGGAGCAATTGGACATCTATAGGCAAAGGATAAGAAAATTGGCCTTAAGTCTCACAGTTTATACAAAAATTAACAAAAAATTGATTATTTACTAAGATGTAAAACATAAAGCTATACAACTTTAAAAAAAAAAAAAAGCAGAAAATCTTTTGGGATAAAAACTAGGTAGAGCTATTAGACTTCAAACTCAAAGCATGATGGGGTACCTGAGTGGTTCAGTTGGTTAAGCAGCCAACTTGGTCTCAGCTCAGGTCATGATCTCAGGGTTGTGAGATGGAGCTCAGCACAGAGTCTGCTTTATATTCTCTCTCTGCCCCCCGCCCCGGCTCAGGCTTGCTCTCTGTATGAATAAATAAAATCTTTTCTTAAAAAATGAAGAAAAAGAAACTGAAAGCATGAACTAAAACAAGAAAAACTGAAAATGGGACTTGACCAAAATTAAAACCCTTTGCTCAAAAAAGATCCTGTTAGGAAGATAAAAAGACAAACTACAGAGGAGCAGGGTAAGTGTGGTACAGGCAGGAGGAGACAGAGAGCAGTAGAGTCCAAGGCTTTCTCCTTGTTGTGAAACCTGTTTCATGGGATGTCATGATGCTTCTCATGCAGAGCATGTAAACAGGAGCAGAGCTTGGCTTTGGAGAGCTCACAACCAGGGGAATTGCTGAGGGCTCAGAACCCAGCCCTGACCACTAGAGATCTTACAACACAATGAACAAATTGAGTTTAAAAAAAAAAAAGACAAATTACAGACTGGAAGAAAATATTTTCATACATCTGACAAAGAACTAGTATTTAGAATAGGTACCTTCAAGCCTCAACAGTAAAAGAAAAAAAGAGAGAAAGAAAAAAGAAAACGGTATGATTAGAAAATGGGCAAAATATATAGACACACATTTCACTGAAGAGGATATACAGATGCTAAATAAGTACATGAAAATATGTTCAACATCGTTAGCCATTAAGAAAATGAACTGGGGTGCCTGGGTGGCTCAGTGGGTTAAAGCCTCTGCCTTCGGTTCGGGTCATGATCCCAGGGTCCTGGGATGGAGCCCCACATCGGACTCTCTGCTCAGCGGGGAGCCTGCTTCCTCCTCTCTGTCTGCCTGCCTCTCTGCCTACTTGTGATCTCTGTCTGTCAAATAAATAAATAAAATCTTAAAAAAAAAAAGAATGAACCTTAAAACCACAATGAGATGTATCAAGACATACCTATCTGAAAGCCTAAAATAAAAAAGAGTGACAACACCAAATGGTAATGAAGATTCAGAGAAGCTGAATCAACCATACATTATTGATGAGAAAAATGGTATAATCTCTCCAGAAAATATTCTGGCAGTTTCTTAAGAAACCAATCATGCAACCACCATATGACCCAGTGACTAGACTCCTGGGCATTTGTCCTCAAGAAATGAAAATGTATGTTCACACAAAAACCTATAATGGTAATAGAAGCTTTATTTGTAACAACCGTAAATTGAAAACCCAGACATCCTTCAACAGGTGAGTAGGTAAATGGCGGTGCAGCCATGCCCTGGGCTACTAGATGGCGATTAAAAAGTAAATAAACAAACCATCTAGATGAATCAGGAGAGAAATATGCTGAGTGAAAAGCCAACCCTGAAAGGCTGTATACTGTATGATTCCATTCATGTAACAATCTTGAAATGACAGAATTCTAGAAAGGGAGAACAGATTAGTAGTTGCCAGAGGCCAATTAGGAGATGAGGGGAGGAGAAAAGTCCTTATGGCTATAAAAGCTCAAAAGGAGGGATCCTTGTGGTGATGAAAATACTTCATATCTTGACTGTATAAATGTCAGTATCCTATTATGATATTATATCATAGTTTTGCAAGATGTTACCGCTGGGGGAAACTGTATAAAGGCTACACATGTTCTCTGTATTTTATCTTACAACTGCATGTGAATCTACAACCACCACAAGATTTAAAAAAAATTTTAATTCGAAAGAAGGAGGAAGAATAAACTACATAAAAAGAAAAAGGATATGCTGAGTGAAATAAGTCAAGCAGAGAGAGTCAATTATCATATGGTTTCACTTATTTGCGGAGCATAACAAATAACACGGAGGACATGGGGAGATGGAGAGGAGAAGGGAGTTGAGGGAAATTGGGGGGGAGATGAACCA
>PISX010011779.1:0-63592 GCA_004024625.1 Mellivora capensis
GTCTCTGTGGATAAGTCTGATGCCAGTCTAATGTTTCTACCCTTGTACATTAAGGACCTCTTATCTCTTTCAGGATTTTTCTTTTATCTCTGAGATTTCCAAGCTTCACTATTATATGACAGGGTGTTGATTTATTTTTATTGATTGTTTTAGAGGGAAATTCTCTGTTCCTCCTGGACTTGAATGCCTATTTCCTTCCCCAGATTAGGGAAGTTCTCAGCTGTGATTTGCTCAAATATACTTTCTGTCCCTCTCTCTCTTCTTCCTCTGTATCCCCAATAATTCTAATACTGTTTTGCTTTATGGTATTGCTGACTTCTCAAAGCCTCCCACCATGATCAATTAGCTGTTTTTCTTTTTTCCTCAGCTTCCTTTCCATCATTTTATCTTCTATGTCACTGACTCTTCTGCTTCATTTACCCTAGCTATTAGACCATCCATTTTAGACTGCATCTCAGTTTAAGTATTTTTACTTTTGACTTGATCAGATTTTAGTTCTTTTATTTCTACACTAAGGGATTCTGTAGTGTTTTTTATGCTTTTTTTCCAACGCCAGCTAGTATCTCTATAATCATTTCTCTGAATTCTAACACACTTATAATCCATATCAATTAAATCTGTGACAGAGTATTCCCTTCAGTTCTCTTTTGCTGTGAATTTCTCCTTCTAGTCATTTTGTCCAGAGAAGAATAGATGAATGAGAGGACAAAATAAAAACTATCAACTATCAAAAACTATCAATATTTCAGTGGCATATCAATGATGCCAGTGAAATACACACTAGGCAAATCCTAAGAGATCCAAAACCAAAAAAAGAAAAAGAGAATAGAGCTTCACAGGTGTACAAAACAATGTGATACACTTTGTCCTGGAAGCATTTTGGTGTTAGAAGACACTCCCAAAATTGTAAAGAATGCAAAACTTACAAACACACACACACACACACACACACACACACACACTAAATATAATTGAATACAGTAAAAGGAAGCAAAAAAAATGAATATACCTACAAAATGTAAATGTAAAAGAGAAAATTAAAAACTTAAAAGCCAAGAGTTAAAGAGTTAATAAAATAAGGAACTAGTTTAAATGTGAAAAAAATATTAAATTGAAAGACTAAAGACTCATAAAGGGGGGGGGGGGGAACCTCAAAATCGATATCCTATTTTCCCCTGCCACAGTTTTTCAGTTCTGTGTGATCCATAAACTAGGTATTAGCCTGATGTTCCTGCTGTTCTTCTGGTGGAGAGGGTCCTGTTGCACTGATTCTCAGGTATCTTTGCCTGGGTCAAGTTGCACTGGCCCTTGCCAGGGGACTGGACTCAGTGTAAGCTGCTTGTGGTTCCTCTATTTGGCTTTTGTTCCCTGAAGGCTTCCTGCACTATTTGCAAAGTGTGGTGGTTTTTCTATTTGTAGAATTGTAGCAATTCTTTTCTTAGATCTTAGGTTGAATTCACAGGTGTTCAGAATGATTTGATAGCTATCTAGGTGAATTTAAGGGACCAGATGAATCAAGGGTCCCCTATTCTTCTGGATCTTCCCAGAAATGAGGGATAAATTTCATACCACCTTTTCAAATTAGATAACTCCCATTGTAGGAATAACTGCCCATGGGGTATGTATAAATAATGAGAACTTTATCCCTTGAAGAATCTCTTCTGAGTAATGGTGACCAAATTTTAGAGAGATTTCCACAGTGGTATGAGGGCTACATGAGCTACTGGTAGTGTTCTCTTAAATACTTGAATGTCTTCTAAGGTCAAATCACCATGTTTTGAGGAAGGAGTCAAATTAATGCCTGGCTTACACATAAGCAAATGTACATGGTGCCCTTGGAATAAAGTGCTGTTTATAATTGTTGGTTCCTCCAAAGTAGGACCTGTATTGGTCAGAGGTACAGGTTGACTGAGGTTCTACCTGGTTTCCTATCTGGCTGATAGGTTTTAGGGTCCCCAGTTCTGTTAATTTAGTCAAGTCCTTATTGGGGAGGAATTGCTTAAGGGAAGTCAGTCCAACCTGTCCTGTTTGTCCATGCTACAAGTTGGATTTAATTAGTCTGCCTCATGGGACTGAGCAAGGGCTGTAAAAGTGGGGGTGGGGAAAACATCCAGATGTGCTGGCAGATACTTTGCATGGGAGGTATAGGAGCTGCTTTTTCTAATAGGCTTCTCAGTAAGGTTAAGGGAGATGACGATCAAATCATGGTCACAGAAACTTGTTGAGGGAGGATACATCAAGTAGCCATTTCAATTTGAAGCTCTTATCACATTTTTGGAATGCAAAATCAAAGAACAATTATTTGTAATCCGAGAACAATTATTTGTAATGTACCTCTCTTCTGGTGTCTGAGTGTTCTTCCACTTGATACCAGCATGTCAATTCACTACTACCACACAATCAATATGCCCCAATTGTATGTCCTATCAGTAACTTCACCTTTTTAATAATCATGCTTGCTCATACCTAGCCTTCTCATTTAGAAAGGTTTAAGTATGAAAGAAAAAAAAAGTATATTTCTAAAACTTATAGAAACCTATTTCCTCCCATTGGTCTGGGGTGGGCCCCTGAAAAGGGACTCAGTGTATAACATAGTCAGCCAGGAGATTATTATCCTATGATCTAGGACAGTGTCAGTCCAACAGGAGAATCTAGGTGGCTGAAGCAGAATTAAACTCATTTCCTTTATGTCCCTATTTTAGGTGGGTTGCCATTCAAATAGTATACCAGCCAAGTTGGCCTAGGTTTTCCATTAGGAGAAAGTGAAAAGCTTTATGCCCAGGAATGGTATGGGAGGAAATCTGAATTTTCAAAGTAGGTCTATATAACCTTCTACCCTTTGATTTTAATCATTATCCAAGAAGTAGCTGCAAGGAGATGATATCTTTCTGGTGGCAGTTGCAGTCAGTGACTGAACTGCCTTAATAGGATGTGTGGGTCAGGAGGAAGTGAGAAAGGGTAGTGTCAAAATTGTCATTTCTTGAGGATGCTGTTGCAATGTATAACATCAGATATGTGGGGGTAAAAGGAAATAGGGAAACTCCAATACCTCAATAAGCAACTCATTAAGTGCTTCTTATGAGAACTCTCTATCAGACTGCAAATGGTTTGGAAGTCCAAACATATGAGAAGGATTTTTTAAGGATCATAATTGTGGCCAGATATACCTGAACATACAGAAACATCATGAAGAGAGTGTAGAATGACAAAACACCATTATTGCCTTCATAGTCAATCAGTTTTGCTCTAGTCAATTTACAGGTATGGGTAAGAGTCCTGTGCTGTCCTATATGGTCTCCCACACAAGATAAATAGGTGAACTTTTAGCATGGGTCATAAATCTAGCAAGTGGTAGAAACCTCTACATCAGAAATAGTCCTTTATATTGCTCCAACCTATGGTGGTGAATGTATTGCCCTATTTGGGGATGCATCCAGGCAGCAATGGTAGCAATCTGAATAGTGCAAACTCAATCAATCTAATTCATCAGAGAATGGACCCTGACCAGGGACCTCTGCATGGGTCCAAGATGGTTCCATTATTAGCCATGATTTGTTTCACTGTTTGTGGCTTTAGAGGGGGATTACTTTAAACTGCTAGTCTGTAGTGTACCACATGGTAGACTAAGCATATAGACCATTGCCAAAAGCCCAAAAGCCAGTGGGAAATAGAAGGCTCTGCAGGGGAAGTATTACCCATGCACTGGCCAGAATTATCACATCCCTTTTGGTTCTTCAGAGCTGGTGCTTACATTGAATAGCTGCAGCAGCCCAGTGGGCACCACTGGGTTTCAGCTTAGGTGTCCCATCAGTGTAGTGAGAGTAGAGCTGAGCTAGCAACTTTGTTTTAGATAATGGAGAAGATAAAAAATTTCCCCCAAAGCAATAGTTGTCAGGTTTAATGCAAAGCCAAGATGCCGCCCCAGCTCAGGTTTGCTGTGTTCTTACGTACATTACTTTCATTTGACAAATTAGACTTGATGGGCCTTTCGTACCTTGTTGGACACGGAGTCTAAACTGACCCATTCCAAAATAGGAATATGAGGCTGGAGAGTCCTTAAAGCCTCTATGGGTTCAATGTTCAATATCAACAATATCAACCAATAGCAAGCTGATAGCTTCTATAGCAATGTACCTGGTAACCACATCAAGAAGGCAGCAAGTCCAAAATCCAAATAGGTGTATTCAGATGGAGGCTGCCTCTCTTTCAAGGGGATACAACCAAAAATCATTTCTTAGATTTGTAGCTTAAAAGAGAAACCCAAGCAAGATACAATGAATACAGTGAAGACACAACATAGCCAATCCGCTCGAATCCAGGGATTAAAAATAAAGTCTTTAAAACAGTAAGAGAAAAAAGGTCCATTACCTAAGGGGTAATAACAACAAGAATAATAGTCCTCTTGTCAGAAACAATAAAGGTCAGAAGGAAATGGAAAGATCTTTAAATTGCTAAAGGAAAAAAATTCATTTAGGAAAAACTATCTTTCAAAACAGGGCAAAATAAAAACATTTTTCGATGAAGAAAAGAGTAGAAAATTCATCTCAAGCACCTTGAATTGCAAGAAAAGTTAGAAAATTCTTCACGCTGAAGGGAAGTGACATCAGACAACTTGAATTCCTAGAAACCAAGGTTACTGGAAATGGTTAAACACAGAATATTGTCATTTTATTCTCCATTTTTATAACCTATTTAAAGCAAAATTTTAAATGTCATGTTATATGTTTATAATGTATACAGATATAAATGCCTGGGGGTTAAATGAAAATATTCTACTTTTATAAAGTCCCTATATTTTACACAAAATAATAAGCAGATTGTGATAATGTAATGATTTCTATTGTAATCTTTAGAGCAACCACTGAAGGATATAATGCAGGAAAGTTCAGCAAAAAAGCCAAATGAGGAATCAAAATAGCATATTAAAATACACTTCTTTAACCCAAAAGTAGAAAGGAAATAGTATCAACAAAGTGGATGAGTCAAATTGAAAACAAATATCAAATGGCAGATTTGATAATACTAACATAAAAGTGACTATAGACTTGAATTAAAAGGCAGAAATGATCAGACTAAATAAAAACCAAGACTCAAGCTTTGTCACTGAGTTGTGTTCTAAATACGGAATAATCTATACTTGACATTTTCATAGACCATAGGGACACTGTTAACTAACTAAACTTAAATCAGCAAATATGAACAGATAAAAAATGAGACTGAGCAAGATTCAGACTAAAATTTGTTATTGTTATCACAAGAGTACAGTCTTAAATCCTGAAGAGAGAAAAGTGAAATTTGAAAGGTGTTTTAAAAGAAAAAACTGGAATTGGTGACAAATTGGATACAAAATGGGAAAAAAGGGTGAAAAATAATTTTGAACTTATTATGAAAGCATTTTGAAATTAACATATTGTGTAACCCTTTTTCTGTGAATTCAATGATTTTTAGTGGTTGCCATAAAGGAAGCAAATATATTTGTTTATCTGATTGCCACCCACCCCCTTTGGCCACAATTAGTGCAAATGGGTTCCAGAATGGGAGAGGCCACTATCCAGAGCCTTGAATTATGGGAAATGGCAGAACCCAATTAATTCATGAGAGAAATTAAGTTGCTACCAATTTTGTTCAGGAAGTTTGTTCTCTATTCATCAACTAAATTTCCCCTTCTGATACCATCAAAATACTCAGCTGTCATTTTCTTTTTCCTAATCTTACTAATTCTTACATGTGATTCTGTATGTAATGGAAAATCTTATCTTGCTGAGGAAGTAAAACTCCAGATAACTTGGTTATAATACAAAGAACCCACAGTGTTTTTGCCATCACCACTCAGTATTTAGAGATGTGCACAACATGGTGTGAGAATCCAGAGTAAATTCCACACATAAATCACATTCAACCTCAGTATGTCTAACTTACAAGTAAGTGATACCTACAATTAAATCTGCTTTGGTTTTTCCATAAAATGAAAATGTTAATCTTAAAATCATTTTAGGAATTTCCCTGGAGTGCTGGATTGACTCGAGAGCACATTATGTTTCGTTTTTCTGTTTTTGTTTTTGTTTTTTTGCCAAATCTCATGGGGATGTTTGGCTGAAAAGAATTTCCTTTAATGTCAAAGGTGTCCCTATGTTTAGATCAGCTTTATAAGCTCCTATCAGAACAAGAAATAGCCTCGTGGAGATAATACCCCTGTAAAGGAGACATTAATAATTCAAATAAATCCCAACTGTCCTGAGGAGATAAGATGTGAAGAAATGACTAGAAGGCTGAATGTAGATTGAGAAAGAGATGTCAAGTACACAAAAGACTATTCTAGGAAGGAACCCACCTACTATTCTCGATTTGAATACATGGTTTTAGACATTGTTGTTGTGATTTACTAAAGCAAATACTGCAAGGTTGATAAGAGTTACTGTGTTTCCTAAAGGCACATATCCTCCATCTCAGAACATACTTTGCATTACAAAGTCAGTTGAATGAGCATCATGCAAAGTAATTCTTCAGTTTTCTTCTGTTCCCAATCCTGCTGAGATGTCCTCAGCTAAAGCAAAGGGATTTCACATTCAATGGTAAATATAAAATATTTAAGAAAGTAAATTTGTTTCTAGATAGTTAAAGCACAGTCTTGAATAAAATATGTATTTTTTATTATAATTACTGATTTTTGTTTCTTGGACTATATTGTTCTCATTTGGGTAGCATGTATAAGGACAAAATTAATCCCCATTAGGACTGTATCCTATATAATAGCTGCTTACCTGATTAGTCCAATCAGGGTACCAGAATCTTGAGCCTAATTTTATAAGGTGGTCATAAAAAAATACAGAGTGTTCTTTAATTGGGAAATATTGTCTCCCTTTTATTCTCTCCTATAAGAACTATATAAAACTTCATCTACACACATAAAATGAACTGTAAAGTAATTCAGTGGCTCTTGGTCTATTTGTAGTTCTAATTACCATGGAGCTGATGATAATCTCTAAGCATGTGATAAGGGAATAGTTCTGCTCTTCTGAGTTCTCTTTTTTGGATATGCTCTGATGTCTGCTTCTTTCTTTGGGTCCTAATGACTTATTTCTCCTTTTGTTATGGGACAGCCATTGGCAACTGATTTCTATAGAAGCTGTGTTTTACTCCCACAGGTTCTGTGCAATGTTAGCTTCCTCGTTCTCATATTATCAAAAATAGTTGTGGGCTCTTGCAGGCCTCTACTCTCTACCTCAGGGATGTGGCTATGCTCTGTGTCAACCTTGTCCTCTGAAATCAGTATTATCTTGGGTGCTATTGAGATGCAAGGACATCTAAAATATCTTCATGGAAAAAGTCATTTTCCGCCCAGAGATTTTATAGAAGTTGTGCTGCAATCTAGTGTGAGCCAGTGTATGAGGTTCTTTCTGGGTTGACAATGGGAAGTCTCCAACAGCTTAGAGGCAGTTGGGAGCTATAGTCTTACTACTACAGATAGCAGGTTACAGAGGAAAAATTCTGTCATACAGGATCAAGATGTATTAGCAAGCATGCACAAAAATCATGGAATGTGTTCAGTATTACTAATGTAGTTCCAGGTCTCTGACCATGTCATTGTGCCAACATAACTATGCATAATTATTAGAGATGGATGTGACATCATTCTAGAGCATCACTGACTTAATGTTTTGGTTGGGACAGATGTCAAAACTCATAGGTAGTTGTGATGGTTAATTTTATGCACTAACTTGACTGGGCTTTGGGGTGCCCAGATACTTGTTCATACATTATCCTATTTCCATAAGGGTGTTTTTAAATGAGTTTAATATTTAAATGGATAAACTACGTAAAGCAGATTGCTCTTCCTAATGTGGATGGGCCTTATGTCATCAGTTGAAGGTCTGACTAAAGCAAACAGGCTGACCTTTCCCCAGGTAATAGGGAATTCCTTCTGCCTGTCTCTGGGGAGAGACACTGGTTTTATCTTTACTTCAGACTTAGAGACTGAAACATCAATCACTGAGTTTTGAGCCAGTTTTCAGACTAGAACTTACATCATTGGCTCTCCTGGAGCCAATCTCCAGCTTGTCTGCTATAGATCTTGGATCTTGTCAGCCTCTATAATTGTTTTAGCCAATTCTTTATAATAATTATATATTTGATATCCTATTTTTTTCTATTTCTCTGGAGAATGCTAATACAGTGGTAAAATACAAATCTAATTGCAGAATCCTAAATCTAAGATTACATCCTATAGGACTGATCCTATTGGGTATGCTGATTCTTATTCCCTGTTCTTCAGAGTGAAACATGTCACCATGAACAATAACTCCACGCCTATCTTAACTGACAGTGCACTGATGAAAACACATTTTCTCATCCAATATGTTAGCTTTTAAGGGCTCTGATGTTGACTGGGGATAAAAACACAAAGCTTCTTGACTAGAAATTCAAATGGTTACAGTCTTGTGCAGTCCAGTCAAGGAACTTGAAATGTTCAATCAGTGACCCTAAGTAATAGATTAAAAACAACACATGTTGTCTGTGCTGAGGTATTTTAAAATCAAGGATAGACAATATAATATAACCAGCTCCTTACCATGAGCATATTGACAGCAAAACCTTTCCTATATAGCTCACTAACTTTCTCTCAGTGACAGTAACTTGAGGTCCTCCTTTATTCCTCCATTATTCCATGTCCCATATTTGGGGCTATTCAATAACTATGACATGTCATAATTTGTATAAGACCAAATATTCAGATCAAGCTCTATTCACACTTTTAAAAGCACTTAGAGATAGGTGTCTTAATGTGACACAATCTTACAGATATTTACATCTCAGCTCATGAGCTTTTCTGAAGATAAACAGTTTCATTGCTCAAATAAAACATTCTGGCAAAATCTCATGAAAGCAAATTTTATGGTTTCTGAGTTCCTTTGAATATATGAATTTAGAGACACAAAACCAACATTCACTCCATATTATTCTAGCCTCAGTTGGTTAGCTCCTTCTTTAAACTGATTCCAATTCCTTTATTTTTTTAGAGAATGTATGAAGGGGTGTGATGTAGAGTCTGAAGCAGGCTCCACACTCAGCACAGAGCCCAACGTGGGCTTGATTTTATGATCCCAAGATCATGACCTGAGCCAAAATTAAGAGCTGAATGCTTAACCAACTGAGCCACCTAAGTGCCCCAAAATAATTCTGATTCCTAAACAGACTCATTCATGTTTATTTACTTGAGGAAGGAAATAAACATATTTCTCAGTCTCTTTACATTTAAAAAAGAATACCACAGAAGCTGGGGCTGGTGTTGATTGCCTCCTGTGAAACTCTGGCATATAGACTAAATCATCTAGAAACTAAAAATCTCTTCCCTTTAGATAATACCTTTTGTATTTTAACAAAACCATTGCTGATAACCTTCTGATACTGACTTAGTTTAGCAATGCCGTTAAAGCACTTTGTCTGATTACTACCAACTGCACTGGTTTTCCGCCTCAAGTTCAGTGACCAATATAAATTCCAAATATATGAAAAAAGTACTACTACAAGCCAAAGGCCATATCCAAATAAATTATCTCTTCCATAAGTTGACATTCAACACTGGAAAGCAACACATTAAAAGAATCTCCAGGTCTAATCCGAGTGCTTCTGTGGGAACAGTTGGTTCCTTTCTCCTTCTCACATCATACTGGGCTATCAAGAAACCTTCAGTTCCATTTTGAGTTTTAAGATATAATAACACTATACTCCTTAATTAACCTCACAACTCATTATTTGACCTAAAATTTGGGCCATTTCTCCTGAATTCAATCTGAAACAGAAGCATCAGACATCTGGTCCCCAACTTTAGTCAACTAATGTACAAAATATTAATTCCTTAAGAAATAATAATAGAATAGACCAAGCAGTTATTTGACTGAATTCCTGTTATCTGATTAAATTTAGCGGACTGTTTAACTTGCTATTTCCAGGTTATTTTAGGTGGGTTCCTTTCTAGTAGGTCAGAATTTAGTAGGTCAGAATTTCTATGGCCTAATTGGATAGACTATTCTAGCACTTTCTAGACTTGATGACCCAAACTGTAGGGGAGGAAACAGGGATTTATGATTAATTTCACTCCTGCATCTTCCTCTTTCTCTCCAGAATGATTTGAACCCCCTACCAAATCCAGAGAGGCCACTACAGCCTAGTTTTAGCAGGTTTAGTATTACTCCATAAGCCTGGAGGGTAAAGGAGGGTAAAGTGCTGCAGGGTCACTCCCTCCAGGGTCTAGGTCAGAAAAATCACATTGATTCAAAATTTCAAGGGAAGAAGAGAACATAGTTAAAGCCTTGATGGTAGCAGGGAAGAAGTTAGAGGCAGAAGACGAAGAGCACAATGGCATAAGGAAACTTGGGGTGTCACCCCCTTCATCCCAAAAATTAGCAGGGCTGAACTGGTTTGTAGAGATTAGAGCACCTGTGTGGGCAGAAGCGGCTGATGAAGTGCCTGTTTAATAATCAGATCAGTAGCTGCCTGTGCATTGCGATAAGGTAATGCAAATGCCATGAGGTTAAGGGGGGGGGGGGTGTTGCGGAGAATAATGCTGAGCCTTCAACTGACAAGTTCTAATTGTCCTGTAGGACTGGCAAAGGATCAGCCTCCGAAGGAATACCCTTCAAAAAATACCAAGTGGAAACCTCAGGGCTTTCAGGCTGCTTAGAAATCTATGTACTTTTTCAGTGTCTTTCATTTAAAGGAGCACTCAGCCCAGCAGTGTTTGCCCGTGGTAACATGACTGAGGGGAAGGAGCTGAACAAATGGGCACAGAACAGGCTGAATTTCAAAGTTAGCCATTGGGAAGCCATATTTAAGTCTGGTTTGTCTCTTTCTGAAATCGGTATTGATAACTGTTCAGAAGAACGCTCTGGAATCCTATAGATTCACATTCTCGCTCCACTACCCACTGTGTAACCTTGACAATTTCTCTGTCTTGATTTACTTAACCTATAAAATGAGGAAACCAATGTTGAGAGGATAAAAAAGGATGAAGGGTATGGAGGGCTTGGAACAGTGCCCAGAGCCAAATGATTGATAACAGATTTTCATTGGGATTTCTCATGGCTCGCACGTGCTGCTTGGTCTGAAAGAAAAGCCTTTAGAATTCTGTTTTCTCTTGACAAGGAGAATGAGCACGATTGGTTGCCCCCTTTCTGTGTGCCTTTTTAGGTGCGGAGATTTGGGTGGAGAAGAAAGAAGTTTCCAATGAGACCTCCAGGGAATGGTAACACACACGGAAGTCTACTTAGAAGAGGGTGATGGGCTCCCACACAGATGGGATTAAGAGTTTACTGCTGTTTTGTCCTTTTCATGTTGAGGCAGAAAAGCCTCCTGATGACCACTCTTGGCATTTTCATCACACTGCCAGTTCCAGATGTCACAATGGATAACTTGGTGGTGCTAAGCTATTTCCAGAAATCTGTTGGAAAATGGTTTTTGAATGAAAGAGACCCAGCACCTTACACAGCTAAACTATTACACATATTGTGAAGGGTCAAAACCTTTTGCTAAGTTAATGAAGTAATAGTCTTCCACCTACAGCTTACATCACCCTGTCAGTTCCATTTACTTTCTTGCCCATTTTCTCTTCAGAATGCAAGGCCGTTGGAACTGAGCTTCATTTCTTTCTGTTGAGGCACCTGTTCTAATATTCATTTAGTTACTGTGTAGCATTTTTATGTTCAGAAAACCACAACTGCTGTCATGAAATAACCCTAAGGTAATAAGTCGTGGATTATATTTAATACCTGGTAAAGGATTTTGAAGTTATAAACAAGTAAAACAATTTGCTGTCACTGTTATGTCCACATCAGATTTACCTAATGTGACAATTTTGTGGCAAAATCGTTCTATGACACAAATCACTGTAAAGATGGTGAATGGAAATTCCAATTTTTATGTACTTTGCTTTCAAACTGGATGAGAACTGGAGGTGGGAGTTGTGCAGGGAATGCTCCAAAATCAAGTTCACTAAAGAATTAGAGAAACAATTTTAAAGTGAGCAAGCACCTGTAAGACTCATATCATGTTTAGTATAAGAAATGGGTAAATTGCCTTAAATCTGTTATGGAATAAAATTTTTAAGTGCATGTAGTACATGCATTCACATTGATATTTTATACTAAGTAGTATGTCATCCTACGAAAATCACTGGAATCAAGAAGTACCAAGAGGACTTTCTTATTTTTCTTTTTTGCAGTGATGTGTTACCATTTTGTAAGAAAGCTCTCTCTAAAGAACACCAACCAGTTTATATAATGTGTATATATACATGCATATACATTTATACATGAATTATGGTGGGGTGTATAGCCAGTTCACTGACAGTATTATTCATTGTATTTGCCTGCTAAAATGACTTTTTAAAATATTTCCCATGGTTTCAGTAGCTTAAACATCTGGAAAGGTGGGAGACAGAATAAAATAACTGATTTTTCAGAATTGTAATATACATTTAAAAATGCATAAAATGGAAAAAGAAAAGACAGAGGTAAAGCAAACTAAGAGAAGAGATCAAAGCAAAGGAGAAGAGTAGAGTAAGAAGGAAAGTAATGGGGTATTGAAGAAAAATAATCAGAAATTAGGGAAAGGAACTAAAAAAATGTGGAGACAGTCTCTCAATTATCTATGATTGAGAGGCTCAGAAATAGTTCCCTGAGGGAAGACCTCTTCACTAAAGAAGAGTTGAAGAAGAAGAGAATGTTACAAGCTACTCTTAGGAATGAAGACATACTGGGAAGATATCTTGCCAATCATCAACTAAAAGTACAGAAAAGCAGACTTGAAAATAGCCCTTAAAAATGATCATTTCTTATACTCCACCTCCTAAAATACACATAATTTGCATCCTTTCTATTTATTTTTCCTTGTAGCCCTGTAACTCTTAGAGATGCAATTTACCTGCTGGTGTCCTATAATTTTAATTGGGGATTTATAGTCCACTTACACAGTAAGTCTGAAGGCAATCATTTGTGGCATTGGGCCCACTACTAAAAGATATCTGAGTCCAGGTTTCTGTGACTTTTCTTGGCTTTTCATTAATGGTCTTAAGCTGGCTGCTCCAACCTTAGCTCTCATACTCATACCAGACAGAAGGAAAGGAGTTGGTAAAGGGTAAAAGGGCATGATTGTGCTGACTCAGTTCACTTTAAAGGAGATTTTCAGGAAGATCTGTCAGCTACTTACATTTTTATTTACTTGGCCAAAATTGCATTACTTGGCCTTTGCTGTTTGAGAGAAGGACATGGTAGTGCAGGTTTTTAAAACTGAGCCCATTGGTTGCTACCTACACAAATGGAATGTCAGTAACAAAAAGGAGAAGACCTCTCCTTTTGAATTAAGTAAATTAAATTTACTGAAACTAAAATAATACAACTGGCTTTGCCATTTCTTTCATATTAAAGTATTAGATTTTTCAGTGAATACCTACATCTTATAAAAAAATCCTAAAGCCTAACTCAATGTTTATAATGGCTATATTTCTTTTCTTTTAATATATTCCCAATAATCACCAGGGAAAATTGAAAACCTAAATGCAGATGAAAGGCTGCCTGAGTGGCTTAGTCAATTAATTGTCTGCCTTTGGCTCGGGTCGTGATCTCAGGGTCTTGGGATTGAGTCCCGCATTGGGCTTCCTGCTCAGCAGAATATCTGCTTCTCCCTCTCCTTCTGCTCTCTCCCGTTTGTGTGTGCTTGCTCGCTCTCAAATAAATAAAATCTATAGAAAAGTAAAAATAAATGCAAATGAATAAACTTACATGAATAAAATCAACATGATATGTTGGGTTTTTCCTGCAAGGCTGTTTTCTTGGCAAAGATGAATTTTGAGTTCAAGCCATCTTATGTTCAATACAGGTCATAAGAAAAGTGAAAAGGACAGAAGCTGGGGATCCGAGTCAGCACCTCCCATCTGCAACTTTGCAGGAAGCCCCTTGCCACACTCCTGCATATGTCTTATGACAGCAACATAGTCACATGCCCATACCTTGTTGAAAGGAAATCTGGAAAAAGAAGGGGAAAATTGATTATGTTGTCACTCTAAATTAAAATTTAGAATTCAGTTTATATGGAAGAAATGGAAAATAAATGGGTGGTAATTGGTGGCATCTGCCAGAGCAAGTTAAACTTCTACATGCAGCAATTTGCAGGGGATCTTGACCCACAGTAACTAGGGTAGTGTCCACCCAGCCAAATTTGTGATTGGGAATAGTAGCTTCATGGCACCGATAACACGGGAACAACAAAAAAGGCTTGCGTTGCATACTGTAGCACATGTACCTTTGCAGCTCTGCCCTTGTCTTCTGCTCCTGTTCAGACAAGGTGGAGCATTTGATAACCTCTCCTACAAATCCCACATATTCAACCTTGGAAGACTGGCTGAATAATAGAAATGTCAGGGAAGGTTTGTGCAGGGAAAGAGATGATCACTTTGCCCGTAATGCGAGAGATGTCCTTGTATGCCACATCAAACCATTGGTCTTCCTTCATGGGCTTTCTCCCTTTGGTAGCCATATCTCTACCCTCTTTTCCAACTCTTGCTTCTTCAGAAGCTCCTCCTGTCTTCTGTTTGGCCAGACCCTTAGTCAAATTTTCAGAGCCTTCATATCTTATCCATGGCAACACCAACAACAAACCCAGAATTCCACTCCTCCCAACCTCCACCCACTAAATGAAGACCACACAGTGTCCCTTAATATCACTACATATTGAATAATTATTACATTTTTTGCTATTATATATAACAGGTTCTCAATTCTTAGCAAAGTACAAATGTATATAAATTGGTGTCTTGCGGCTCTAGGACTTTGAGCTCCACTGTAATGTAGAATGTAAATTCCACAAGGACTAAGGCTGTTCTGCTTGGCTACCAGTGAGAGCTATGAGCATCAGTGAAGAAAATCATTAGCAAGTGTTGATTTTATTCCTCATGGGCCCAACATACCTTCTCTGTAGCTATGTGTACTCTCCTTGGTGGCTGCTTTCAGCAAATGTTATTCCAAAGTCTTTTCTGCTTATATTTTTCCAGCTGCTTTTGTGATGAACATTAGAAAAAAATCTGATTTTTTTTCTTCCAATAATACCAGAAAGTGTATGCTTCCCATAGGACTAATAGAAATGGCCACCATTGGGGCACCCAGGTGGCTCAGTGGGTTAAGCACCTGACTCTTGATTTCAACTCAGGTCATGATCTCAGGGTCATGAGATTGAGACTTACACCAGGCTCCCCACTCAGTGGGAATTCTGCTTGAGAGTCTAGCCCTTTGCTCCTCCTCCTCCTCACAGTTATTTGTGTGTGCTGGCTCTCCAATAAATCTTTAAAAAGGCGAGAAATAGCTACCATTTATTATACTTTACTGTATGTGAAGCATAGTGCTAGGTGCCTTATAGGTATTATTTCATCCTTTATATGGCGCTTTAAGCTAGTTATCTTTTTTCTTAATTTTGAAAATTTAAATATAGTTGAAATATAATATATTGGTTTCAGATGTACAACACAGTGATTTGACATTTATATACATTACAAAATGATCAACATGAAAAGTCTAGTTACCGTCTGTCACTATACATAGTTATTCAGTATTATTAACTCATCTCCCCCCCCTCCCACCTCCTCCCCTCTGGCAATCACCAGTTCTCTGTATTTATATTTTTATGTATTTTTATGTATTTCAGTTTTGTTTTATTGGTTCATGTTTTGATTTTCAAATTCCACATGTAAATGAAATCATATATAGTATTTGTCTTTCTTTCACTTATTTAACCTAGCATAATTCCCTCTAGGTCCATCCATTGTATAGTAAATAACAAGATTTTATTTTTTTATATCTGAGTAGTAGTCTATTGTATATCTGTATGTATGTATATACCATATCTTCTGTATCCATTCATCTCCCAGTAGACACTTAGGTTGCTTCCATATCTTGGCTATTGTAAATAATGCTACAATAAAAGTCTTTTTGAATTAGTGTTTACATTTTCTTCAGGTAAATACTCAGAAATAGAATTTCTGGATTTTGATATTTCTATATTTCTATATTTAATTTTTTTAAAGATTTTATTTATTTGAGAGAGGGGTGGGGTAAACACAGAAGGAGAATGAGAGGGAGAAGTAGACTCACCGCTTGGGCAATGTAGAACTCAATCCCAGGACCCTAGGATCATGACCTGAGCTGAAGGTAGACACTTATCTGACTGAGACACCCAGATGCCCTCTGTATTTAATTTTTGAGAAAGCTCCATAATGTTTCCCACAGTGGCTACACCAGTTCACAGTCCACCAACAGTGCATGAGGATTAGTTTTCTCCGCATCCTTGCCAACATTTGTTATTTCTTTTCTTTTTGATGCTAGCCATTTTGACAGGTATGGGGTGATATCTCATTGTGGTTTTGATTTGCATTTACCCATGACTAGTGATACTGAACATCTTTTCATCTGCCTGGGACCATCTGTATGTCTTCTTTGGCAAAAAGTCTATTTAGGTCCTGTACAATTTTTTAATTGGATTTTTTTTTTTTTTTAGTGTGGAGTTGTATAGGTCCCTTATATATTTTTGTTATTAACCCCTTATCAGATACATAATTTGCAAATATATTCTCCCTTTTAGTAGGTTGCTTTATTTGATTTATTAATGGTTTCCTCTGCTGTGCAAAAGCTTAGTTTGATGTTGTCCCTGTTTTTGTTTGTGTTGCTTTTGTGGTTTAGGGTCTTTTGTGGTTCCATATAAATTTTAGGATTCTTGTTCTAGTTCTATGAAAAATGCCATTGGTAGTATGATGAGAAATGCTTGGATCTGTAAATTGCCTTTTTGTTAGTTCATTATTAGTGTATAGAAATGCAACAAATGGGCACCTGGGTGGCTCAGTGGGTTAAGCTTCTGCCTTTGGCTCAGGTCATGATCTCAGGATCCTGGGATTGAGCCGCACATCCACTTTGGTCTCTCTGCTCAGCTGGGATCCTGCTTCCCCCTCTCTCTCTGCCTGTTTCTCTGCCTACTTATGATCTCTCTCTCTGTCAAATAAATAAAATATTTAAAAATAAATGAATAAAATCTTTAAAAAATGCAACAAATTTCTGCATGTTCTGTGTTTTACAACTTTACTGAGTTCATTAGTACAAAGAGGTTTTTTGGTGGTCTTTGGGTTTTCTGTGTATAGTATCCTGTCATCTGCAAATAGTGACAGTTTTGCTTCTTCCTTTCCAATTTTGATGCCTTTTATTTCATTTCCTTGTCTAATTGCTATAGCTAGGACTTCCAGTACTATGTTCCATAAAAGTGGCAAGAGTGGAAATTCTTGTCTTTTCCCTGATCTTAGAAAAAAATTTCAGCTTTCTACCACTGAATATGTTAACAGTGTGTTTGTTAAATGTGACTTACATTATGTTGAGGTATGTTCCTTTGATATTCACTTGTTAAGAGTTTTACTGTAAATGGATGTTGAATATTGTCAAATCATTTTTCTGCACCTATTGAGATGATCTTATGATTTATGTCTTAATGTGGTTTGTCACATTGATTTATTTGGAGATAATGAACCATCTTGTATCCCTGTAATAAATTCCACTTGATTGTGGTATATTTCCTTTTAATGTATTGTTGAATTTTGTTTGCTAATATTTTATTGCATATTCTTGAATTTATGTTTTTTAATGATATTGGCCTGTACTATTTTTGCGTTGGGGGAGACGTGTTCTTGTCTGGTTTACTGTCAGGTTAATGCTGGCCTGGTAGAATACATTTGGAAGTATCCCTTCCTCTTCAATTTTTTGGAATAGTTTGAGAAAGATATGCATTAGCTCTTCCTAAAATGTTTTGTAAATTCACCTGTGAAGCCATCTCCTGGACTTTTATTTCCTGGCACTTTTTGATTACTGATTTAATTTCATTTCTAGGAATCAATATATTCAGACTTTCTATTTTTTCCTAATACAGTCAGAAAATTTTATGCTTCTAGGAATTTAACCACTTCTTCTGGGTTTCCCAATTCACATGTAAGTGTATATAAAATTTTCTTAATCTTTTTTTATTTTTGTGGTGTCAGTTGTACCTTCTATTCCATTTCTGATTTTATTTGAATTCTCTTTTACTTGATGAATCTGGCTAAAGTTTTATCAATTTTGTTTATATTTTCAAAGAACCAGCTCTTATTTTCATTGAAAATTTTTTTTTGTCTCTTTTTCACTCTAGTATTTATTCTTTCCTTCCTTCTACTAACCTTGGGCTTTTGTTGTTCTCCTTTTACGAATTCTTTTAGGTGTAAAGTTAGGTTTTGTTTGGTTTGGTTTGTTGTTGTTGTTTAGATTTTTCTGATTTCTTGACATGGACCTGTATTAATATAAATGTCCCTCCTAACACTGTTTTAGCTTGGGTACCTGGGTGGCTCAGTTGGTTAAGCATCTGCCTTTGGCTCAGGTCATGATTTCAAGGACCTGGGATCAAGTTCCATGTCAGGCTCCCTGCTCAGCAATGAATCAGTTTCCCCCTCTTCTTCTGACCATCTGCCTGCTTGTACTCACTCACTCTTAATTAATTAATTAATTAATCTTAAAAAAACAAAAAACAAAAACCACACACTTTTTCCTGCATCTCATAGATTTGGGGATGTGTTTTCATTTTCATTTGTCTCCAGGTATTTTTTAATTTCTTCTTTGATTTTTTGTTGGCCTGTTGGTTGTTTAATAGCATGTTGTTTAGGCTCCATGTGTTTGTTTTTCCATTTATTTTGTGTAATTGATTTCTAGCTTCATACTATTGTGGTTGGAAAAGGTGTTTGATAGGATTTATATCTTAAATTTATTTGTTTGTTGTGGCCTAACTTGTGATCTATCCTAGATGCACTGAAAAATAATATGTATTCTGCTGGTTTTGGTTGGAAACTTCTGTATATATCTGTTAAGTATATCTGGTCTAATGTGTTATTCAAAGCCAATGTTTCCTTTCCAAAGCCAATTTTCTGACTGGGTTATCTACCCATTGATGTAAGTAGGGGCATTAAAGTCCCCTACTATAACCATATTACTGTCATTTTTATCCCTTTACATCTTTTAATACTTGCCTCATATATTTGGGTGCTTTCATATTGGGTACATAGATATTTATAATTGTCATATTCTCTTATTGGAGTGATCCCTTTATCATTATGTAGTACTCTTTTTGTGTCTCTTGTTAGTCTTTGATTTTAAGTTTATTTTGGCTGATATGACTATTGTTACCTTAGCTTTCTGTTTCCATTTGCAAAAATAACTTTTCTATCCTTTCACTTTCAGTCTGTGTATGTCCTTCAGTATGAATTGAATCTTTGGTAGATGGTCTTGTTTTTTATCCATTCAGTCATACTATGTCTTGGGGGCATTTATTCCATTTACATTTAAAGTAATTATTGATAGGTATATACCTCTATTTGTTAATGGTTTCCTGCTTCTTTTATAGTTGTTCTCAGCTCTTCTGTTTCTTCTGTGGCATGCGATTTGATGACTTTTGCAGTGTTATGTTTGTATTCCTTTCATGTTATTTTTGTTTACAGAGTTTTGGTTTGTGATTACCATGAGATTTATATATAACACCCAGTGTACATAACAGTCTATTTTAAGTTGATGGTCACTTTAAGTTTGAACAAATTATTGAAGACTTACATTTTCACTGCTCACCTTCTTTTATGTGTTTAATGTCATATTTTACATCTTTTTGTATATCACCACACCAGTAGTGTAGATCCCAACCAGATCATGTCTCCAATACTCCTATGCTTCCCAGTGTGGATTTTTCTTTATATGTTTGTGGAAGAGCTATTCTGCTGGTCTTCAGGTCAGTTCACAGAGTTGCTCCATATGTAACTGCAGACTTGGTATGTCCATAGGAAAAAGTGGGCTCAAGATCCTCCTATTCCACCATCGTGATTGGGCGAGTGTAGTATCTAAGCAGATCATAACTAAAATGTTTGAAGAGGAGACTTTATTAAAATTGTATGTTTATACTAATACAGAAAAAATAAAATTATAAACTATGCTTTATTATTTACATAGTTTTTTTTCTCTACTTGTGACAATTTTATCATAGTTTTGATAGTAAAAAAATTTCCTATCCAGTAATCCCTTTCTTCCTTCTAGGAGCTTAAGAGTAAGGTACTTGACTCTGTTCTCTCCCTGGGACCTCTATGCCTTATGATAATTAACAACTCTGTGACATAAAGATGAAGAAGAAATTTAGATATTAAGTAACATCCCCAAGGATGTAAACTTAGATATTAAGTAACATCCCCAAGGTTATGTAATAATCCCCAAGGTTATGTAATTAGTAACAAGACAGGAATTTAAAGAGAACTATCAACCACAAATTTCATCCTCCTTATCATTAATATATTCAGTCCTTTAGATTCTTAGTATTGGAAGAGGCTTTCCCATAAACAAATAATAAAATCTTGAATGGGCTAAACCTCAAATGACCATATTACTCATTAAAAAGAGTAAGCCAGTATGTGCTCTCTTGCTCTTTCTGTCAAATAAGTAAAATCTTTTTAAAAAATATGCTGATAAAAAATCTGCTGGTAATGTTTAATGACTGGCTATCCAAATACCCGTCATTTTTAGCATTTGCTGATTTCGATTATATAAATATTCCCTCTATGGCTGATATCAAGCAATCAATCTGACGGAACTGAAAGGAGTTGAGAAAACATATGCAGAAGAGACTGTCATTATCCAGTGTGAGCCAGCACATCAGTGACTCTATGAGAATTAAAAACACTATCTATGCTTTGCCTCAACAATTAGGTCATTAATATGTGAGCTAAATAAGGTGTATGTGGTATGGAAAAGAGAATTTTCATCAAGGTCAACTAAAATTGAATCCTGGCCATACTACTAAATAGCTAATAGCTAATATACATGTGTATATATCTACACACATATCACACATGGTTTCATTTTATTCATCCATCAACAAGCATTTAGGTTGTATCCATATCTTAGTTTTTATAAGTAAAGCTGCAGTGAACATGGGGATACTGATCCCTTTTTGAGTTAGAGTTTTATTTCCTTCCAACAAATAACCTAGATCATATGGTAATTCTACTTTTAATTTGTTGAGGAGCCTTCCTACTGTTCTCCATAGTGACTTCACCAATTTACATTCCTACCAAAAACATACAAATGTTGTCCTTCTTCCACATCCTGTCGAACACTTGTTACTTCTTTTCTTTCTTGATAATAGCCATTATAACAAGCATGGGGTAATATCTCATTGTGGTTTTGATTTGCACTTCCCTAATTAATGAGGATGGGCACTTTTTCATATACCTATTGCCCATCTGTATATCTTCTTTGGAAAAATGTTCAGATCCCCTGCCCATATTTTAATTGAATTGTTTTTTGTTTTTGTTATTTGCAATTGAGTTGTATGAGCTTTTTAATATATTTTGGATATTAACCCCAATGAGATCTATGATTTACAAATGTGTTCTCCCATTTGTTAGGTTGCCTTTTAATTTTGTTGATAATTTCCCTTGCTGTGAGGAAGCTTTTGCTTGATGTAGTCCCACTTGTTCGTTTTTGCTTTTGTTGCCTTTGCTTTTGGTGTCAAATCCAAAAAATTATCAGCAAGACCAACAACAAGGAGCTTATGGCCTCTTCCCTCCCCCCAGGGGTTTAATGGTTTCAGAGCTTATATTCAAGTCTTTAATCCATTTTAAGTTGATGTTTGTGTATTGTGTAAGACAGTGGCCCAGTTTTATGCTGATTTTTAAATATTTTCTTTTAAAACACCATAAAACCAGTGCTGTATTAGCACAGGTCTGACAGATTGACTATGAGTTTTCAGCTTCTAAATTAATGAATGAGGAGGGCTTGGATAGCAAAAAAGTAGAGGAGCCTGAACAAGAAGATATAGAGACAGGAATAATGAAGAGAGGGGCATTTGGGGCATTCTTCAGGCAGAGTAGAAAGTCTGCTGCTGCTGGAGAGAAGCACTCTTGAAGTAGACAAGCTTGGATCAGTATCACTGGGAGAAATTGAGTGTGATCTAGAATTCCAAGAAATGTGATTTTTCCACTGTAGGAAATGCGTTTTTATCAAAGAAAGTGGGATAATTAATCTGGTAGTTATAGATGAATTTGAGAATGGGAAAGCAGTACATGTATTTTTTTTTTTTTAGAGTTTATTTATTTATTTGACAGAGCGATCACAAGTAGGCAGAGAGGTGGGCAGAGAGAAAAGGGGAACCAGGCTCCCCGCTGAGCAGAGAGCCTGATGCGGGGCTCGGTCCCAGGACCCTGAGATCATGACCTGAGCCAAAGGCAGAGGCCCAACCCACTGAGCCACCCAGGCACCCCAAGTTTATGTATTTTTTTAAGTCCTTCTCCTTGGAGGGCCACCGTGGTGTAGTCAGTTAAGCTTCTGACTCTTGGTTTCAGCTCAGGCTGTGATCTCAGGGTCCTGGGATCAAGCCATGTGTTGGGCTCCACACTCAGTGCAGAGTCTGCTTAAGACTCTTTCTCTCTTTCCCTCTGCTTCTCCCCCTGCACAGTCTCTCTCTAAAATAAATAAATCTTAAAAAACAAAAACAAACAAACAAACAAACAAACGAAAAACTGGTCAGGCTGCCTGGATTTGCAGCTGGCTTTTCACTTTATAATGCTGCTCCTGTGAAAAAGACGTTTTATCTTTCTGGGTCTCATGATATGATTATTGTGAAGATTAAATGAATTACTGATTATGAAGTATTTAGGTAGTATCTAGCACATAGGAAGCATTCCAAACAATGTTAATCGTTACTAGCCGTGTTCAGATAAAGGAAATGAGCAGCAGAAACACTGGTTAAGAAGTCACTAGAAAATGCAGGTACAAAGTGTTAAATGAAAGAATCAAAGGCATTTGATGGCTTTAAAAAGTATAAAAGTAAAGACAGTTTTTTTTCTTTTTTAACTTGACTAATAAGAAAAATGTGCCACCTTGACAAAAATAAGGAATTCTAAATGAAGAATCTTGTGATCAGGGAAGATGAGTTCAACTTCACATGTGAGTAGAATTTGAGATAAAATATAAAAATGTGCTGTCAGCAGTTAAAGATATAGGACAAGAGGTAGATTGCAATTTAAATATGATACATTTACTGACCAGTGAATGACGTGCAGCATTTTATGTTTAGTGCTTTGGGGAAAAAACAGATATGCAAAACAAAATCTGTGTTGTTCATCAAACAATATGCAGTCTATTTAACACAGAAAATTAGACAAGGAAAATTAGACAAGGATGACCATTCCACCAGGTAAGCACTAGAGAAAATGTGGCAACAGAGCTCTGCGTGTTCACAGAAGAGAAAGATACTGTTGGAAACAGAGGAGCCTCGGAAGCTTTGAAAAAGGCTTCCTACAAGATATGCAGTGATGTGGTACAGAGTTGGAGGGGGGCAAGTAAGCTTGAGAAAACACATACTGTGGAACACATAGGGTATATTGGGGATCCAGGCTCAAGTTAGTTGGGCTACAATGTGGAGTTTCTTTGGGTGTTCACATTGTTAAAGCAGGACAAAAATGGTTAGGAACATATTAAAGAAGGTCTTAACGTCAGGATGATGACTTTCTTTTAATGCATTAGGTGAAGAGTTGGCACTGAGCATTTTGGCAGTGTAGTAATTCAAGGAATCTCTGCTTTTGAGAGAATGCCATTTTCAAATTGTACTGAGTAGATGGAGAAGGCAGATAATTACATGTGATATGATCTGTGTGATTTAACACAGACAATGTGAAGGTGGTAAGCCTGAAGATGAGATGTGCATTTAAGGAAAGCAGCACAGTTGGGCAAAGCAGCTGGTGCCCAGGAAAACATCTGCAACTCAGAAAAGAGACTGAGCTTTAAACTGCAAGTTTAATAATCACCTAGAAATCACTGCTGAAACCAGAAGGTGAATGGAATTGTCATAGGAGCATATTCAGAAGAAAAGAAAGGAATTCAGTGTGAGAGTCTTGGGTGATACATACACATAAAGAATGGGAAGAAGAAGAAAACTTAGTGAAAAGGACGGAAAAAGGTGTTCATTGCAAAGGAGAACCCAATATAGGTCACTGTCATGGATAACAAAGACACAAGAATGCCAGACAGCAGAAAGCCAAAATCATGATTGAGGATGAGTTCCTGCACTGCCTCCTCTTTTTTCCTTCAAAGAAAAGGGTGTCTTCTGGGAAACCGCACAGAGCTCCCTCCAACAAAGGGGAAAGCCCTATACTGGGGGACGGAATAGGAACAACCAGAAAGAAATCAGAAGTCCAAAATATTCCCAATTACAAATAAAAAATGCAATTGGATTTCTTGAAATTTAGCTACATAATATACACCTATATAAATTATTTAGATTTTTAAAGTTGTTTACTTTCAATGGAAATGCGAGGTTCTATGTCGACATATCTTGATAATGCAACTCCATAACACTAAGGAACCATTCTGTAGTTCAAGATTTTATCAGCCTTGGCACTGATGACATTTTGGGCTAGATAGTCAGTTGTTTAGGATTCTTCTGTGACTATAGGATGTTCAGTAGTATCTCTAGCCTCTGCCCACTAGATGCCAGTAGCATCCCTCAGCAGTTGTGACAACCCAGAATTTCTTCAGTTACCAAACATCCTTTGGAGGGCAAAATTGCCTTCTCTCTCCACTGCATTGGAAACCACTGCTATAGTTTAATAGTAGACAGAATAAGGGTTTTTTTTTTTCCCTTCTTCTTCCTCTTTTCCTTCTACATGAGAAAGAAAGCATACCTAGGCAATGAATTTCCTGGAGAATAAAATTATAGTTACCAGATTTGTGACATAAATATGTCATATACATATATATAAACATATACATATATTGGCAGAAAGAGGAAAGTTAGCTTTTAAGTATCTAACGAGTGGAAGAGACTGAAGTTATAAAACCACAAAATAAATTAACCATTATATCTAAACAGATATGCCAGAGGGTAGTATTTCCATTTAGTGGCAAATACAATTAAGCAGACATTCAGTTTGAAGCAAATAAAATTCTCCATATATCTGGTGGCATCTTTACACTGATATAAATTGCAGTGGAGAAGCAATTTGTATAAATCACTATTATTCTGCAGAGAGATATATAGACCAAGCAAATCTAATGTGACAGATGTTATAAATGTCGTCATTATGGTTTTTCATTTCAATTCAAACAGTTCATAGACTTCCTGCACTGATTATATTAAATAGGAGATTGGATCTTCTCTCATCAAAAAAGACAACAGCCTTGTCACATAGTAAATTAGTTCACTCAAGTTGAATCATTTACCTTCCTGTGGATAAAATGGGCTCCATAATACGGTATTCAAAACAAATACCTTGGATCAGAAATAGTCTGAGAATCTATCTGGAATCACAGATCAAGACAAAACAAAAAAAATCTAATTCAAATGAAGGCAATTTTAGATAAGTCTGTGCAAAATAAATATTATATTTTTTCATATCAATAAATTTTAAAATGTACAATATAAGGCCATATCAGTGGATTATAAAGGTCCCAATTCCCATATGCAGACACTGTAAGAGCAGTCTTGCAGCAGAAGTTGTCAATTTCTTTTCATTCCCTCAAATGCAGTGGATGATGTAGAGCAGAATTTATCTGTGTGCGTATGTTGGTCTGTAAAGCTATTTCATGAGAAATATTATTTCCTCCTAAGATATTTCTTAAAATAATAATATAATACTATCTCTTAGGGGTGAGTTGACTATGTACTCTTAAACCACAAAATGCAGACTCTATTTTAAGATCCTTCTCAGAATAGTAAGTTTCATACTTAAAATATTTATATACATATTTCTATATATTTATGAATGTGATGTATTTTATATACATACAAAATCAAAATATAGCAACATTAAAGATTATTTTTTGAGCAGCTACTTGTGAAGCCAGTGTATCCTGGGGTTTATTAGATGTTATGGACTGAGTTGTGTCCCCCTAAAAATTTATATATTGAAGCCCTGACCCCCACTTTGACTATATTTGGAAATAGGGCCTAGAAGAAGGCAATTAAGGTTAAATGAGGTCTTGAGATTAAGGCCCAAATCCAATATGACTGGTTGTCTTTATAAGAGGAAGAGGCACTAGGGAGGCATATGTGCAGAGAAAAGGCCATCTGAAAACCAGGGAGAGGGCCTCGGGAGAAACCTAAACTGCTGACCCCTTAATCTTGGACTTCCAGTCTCTAGAAGTGTGAGAAAATAAATTTCTGTTGCTTAAGGCACCCAGTTTATGATTGTCATATTCTGTTATGGCCGCCCTAACAAACACACACACCAGAGATGGCCACCCTAATAAACGAATACAAATGTTTGCCTAAATTTCCCAAAATCTCTGTGCTCACTGCTACCAACTCTTAGATGTACAAGAACATAAAGAATTTGAAAGATTCTACCTCTGTAAATAGTCCCCAAAGGCCTTACAAATTCATATGCTTCTATGCAAAATGAGAATCAAGTAAAACTCTATCCTTTCCCAGTTGAATAGCAAGGAATGTAACCCTGTCAAGACGGGACTTGAAACTGCTGGTTTTAAGGTCAGTTGCCCAAGAAGGTTCAGGCTGCTGTCCTCTCAGGGTATTGCCTTACAGTGATGGTAGTAGAAAATCTGACACAGCTGCTACTGTCTTAAAGGACTAGCTTGGAAAATGCATTGCTGCCATCATATTCTAGATGTCATTTCTACCGAAAAAAAACTGTGGCCGTTGTTGAATCCAGCTCTAAAAGCAGCAGGGACAAAACACATAGCCACATGGAGCTTGTAATTCTCATGAGAGAAGTAGCAATTCAGTAAATTATCTTGTGTTTAAATAAGAGCATTATCATGTAACTGGAGTACCTAATGTAATCCTGGAGCCTGAAGAGGTTTCTCTGAAGAAAGCTGTGGCCAGAATTATGACTAAGTCAACTACTTGGAGACTTAACCAATGAACCACATCAGTGAAGACGTGAGGAAGCACAGAGCTGGGGGAACCCAAGCACCAGAATGCCTGAATGCTAGACAGCAGTGAATATGAATGAAGGCACTGGACAGGCAGTGGGAGAAAAGGCTGGTGAGAATATATGCTCGAGTAGGTAGGACAGGCGCAGAGCCCATGCAATGTGATCCTTGCAAACCACTTTTCGTGTCTGGCAAAACCTGAAATCTACTTTGTGATGTTTTCAGGTGATTAATTCTATGTCAAATAATTTTGAAACAAATTACCTTGAAGTGATCATTTAATGTGTACATTGGCAATAATTAAGCAGTCAAATGAGATTAATTCAATTGGGTATGTGAGAGGAGTTCTGTGGAGCAGGTGCAGAAATTGCCTGTGTTTGCTCCGTTGCTTAAAATGTATGCTGGTAGATATGTGAAATACTTAAGGTATTTGGAATGAAGCTAGAGAGTATGTTCAAAATATGCAAAGCTCTTTGACTTCTGATCATTGTCTTCACTTGCCCACAAAGGAATGGGCTGTTTCCTAGTTTGTTACAGCCTCAGATGCCAGCTGCTTGAAGAATTACAGCTTCTGAGACCAATTCTTTGCCAAACTAGAGTTGCCCAGAGTTTGGGAGTTGAGACTTCTAAGACCAGAACACCACCCACCTGCCATGTGCTGTGCTCCTGGCAGAAAGGCAAAAGCATGTAATTCCCACTGCTATGCTAAACACACTACTTAGTCTTAGACATAAGAATTGTATCTTCGGTGGCAGGTCAACTAATCTAGTAAGTATATCCTCAGTATGTGGTATTACTGAGGATTCCAGCTTACTTTTGAAATAATTTCCAAGTCAGAGTAGTTTCTGAAAGTCTAAAGCAGCCAGGCCTCAGTCCCAATCTATTATAACCCAGCCTGATGATTTCAGCAAATGAGTCTTAAATGCAAATGGCTCAACAATGCTTTTAGCCTATAATTTATTTCCAAGACACTTATTATTGTCTACCCTAGAGCTGCTGAAATTGTTAAAGCCTGAAAAATAGTGATGCCTTTAAAAATGAAAACTAAGTCATTAGGGATGGCCCTCAAAATACCCCCCAGGTAATCCTGGGATTCATAAAGCAAAGACAATTGGTGAAATAAGACTTTAAGTCCTTATCATTGTTGAGCTACTTGATAGTCTATATAGTAAAGATTTAAACTTTACTAGGTAAAAAGTACTGGTTTGTCCAAATCTTATTCTCACATATTTCCCACTCAACCCTGCACTAACAGTAAAACAAAAACAAGAAATTTCTCCCAGGCTACAACCATAACATTTTCATAACTTACATACAGGCAATACTCAGTAATAAGACATGTGTTATGGGCTATCTGGGTTTGATGCATAAGAGAACCAATTTCCTTCCAAGGGAAATACTGTCTAATGGAAGAGAAAGATATCGTCATAAATATAATAACCAACTATGAACTGACAGATGCTAAAAGCGAAGGATAAGAAGGTTTGGTGCCAGTTGATCATGAAATAAGAAAAACATAAAGAGATTTTTCATAAAGTTAAATATATTTAGTTGAAAGAACTCAACTTAGGGACACTTCAGTCAGTTAAGCCTCTGACTCCTAATTTTAGCTCACGTCATGATCTTAGGGTTGTGAGATCCTGCATAGGCTTGAGCACTGGGTGTGGAGCCTACTTAAGTTTCTCATTCTCACTCTCCCTCCGCCCCTCCCCTTTCCTGAGTGTGCCTGCATCCACGTACTCTCTCAAAAAAAAAAAAAAAATCTTAAAATTAGATAAAGCTCCTTTCTGATTTTTTGAGGGGGTAAACATAATTATTTTATGCAAAGATGGTGTTATAGATAAGATAGTAAGATGAAAAATCCATGGGGCGCCTGGCTGGCTCCGTGGGTTAAAGCCTCTGCCTTCAGCTCGGGTCATGATCCCAGGGTCCTGGGATGGAGCCCCGCATCGCATCGGGCTCTCTGCTCAGCAGGGAGCCTGCTTCCTTGTCTCTCTCTGCCTGCCTCTCTGCCTACTTGTGATCTCTGTCAAATGAATAAAATATTTTTTTTAAAAATCCAGTGATGTACACAGAATCTCTTTCCTGAACACATTCCCCTGAGTATCTGAGATCCACAGTGACTCCTGAGCTCATACCTGTGAATCAGAGAACAATTCCTTCAAAAAGAGGGATCCTTGTGAGCTGGAGAGACTATAAAATAAAAGCTGTTCTAATTGTAAGCACTGAAAGTTTCAGTCATCAAAATGGTGAAAGAGCTTTAGTTTTTCAAGACCACTACAAATGAAAATTGAGTTTTTAGAATGTGCAATTAGAGTATGAACTTGATAGAGCATATTATTAAACTTACTCTTACATTGATGAAGTTAAGCAAATATGTTCTACTTGACAGAAAAAACAATTAGTGTCAAAATAGGAATAGTTGTCATGCTGAATCTTTCTCCTTGAAACTGCAATGCTCCAGCAAAATTAGAATAACGATTTACAGAGATTTTAGTATCTGCATTTTAATAAATACTGCTGTTTTGGACATCAGAATCTCTTGACCATAGACTTTCATAGAGCAGTTACAAACATCAAGTTACCTTAAATACCAAATGAGAACTAGTGCAGACTATCATTGTGATGAAAGCCAACATCCAAGATGATCTAGGGAAATATAAAAGTACTTTACCAGCATCTTTTTATACCTGTTTATATTTTTAAACTCTCCTGACCTAGGAAAATAAGCTGACAAAGTTGAGTTTGCTTTGAAGAAACTATGATGTACCTCAGTATCTTAAATATCCAAGGAAAAGTACTAAATAAACTAAAAGGTGGAAGGAGTCAATTTTCTTTTACATGAACCTGAAAGCAAGCTAAAGGTAAAATGAATATAAATAAAATCATATCAAACAGGATTTGTTTATTGTAATATATTTTCCAAAAAAAGAAAAGGAAGAACAAGAATATATTCCTAAGGAAGATAAAGTTAGAAAAAAGAAAAATAAAATCCTGGATCTATTTATTAGCTACTGAAGTATATTGAGAGTTTCAGATCAGATGTAGCTGAAGATACATTTCCATTAAAATTAGTAGATACATCTTTCAATTATAAAAATTATTTTCATCATGAAAATCTTTTGAAAAATACGCTAAGACTTGAGTAAACCTGAATAAAAAGTGAACTTATTTTTAACCTAAAGTGAACACACAGAGGTTTTCAATCCTGGTGGGGTTGGAAATAGGAAAAAAAGAACCCTAGAGGTAGGTTCCCCTTTTTCACTGTTACAGGGCTAGAGATCTTGGCCTGCGGATGCTAGGGGAACCTTCAGTTAGATGTGTCCCCAACTCTGCATATCCTCTTTTTCCTCAAACCAAAGCCACACATCTTTTCACTTCATCTCCTTTTTGTTTCCATACCCACCTCCCTTTTGCCTTTATTACCTTGTCCCCTGTTCCATGCTACAAAAATATAAATCTGAATTGTGTTCTGCTTAAGCACATGAAATGGATTTCCATGCCTTTGGGTAATGTCTACAATGCTTATTATGCTCTGGATAACTCTCTACAGTCCAGCTCTTTTCTCCCTTTCAAGAAGTCCATTCCCTAGTTCCACTTACATTATCCTTCTGTCCTACTGGTCTAATTTCCAAATACATCAGGTATCTTATACCCCCATGATACTCTACATCTGTTTCCTTTGTCCAGAATGCCATTCCCCAATCTGTCTCAAAACTTAACTCCAAATCCTTTGTGCAGACATCACCTAGTCATTCTAGGCAATCTTGGCATCTTTGGTCTTTCAATATATTCTGAAAATGCTTTTATAATATAACCTAAACTTTTTATTGTATCATAGCATTTATGAGTCCTCCTTCTCCATAATAGATTATAAATTCCTTGAGGGTAACATTCCTATCCCAATACCTAACGAACAACATTGCTAGGTAGATGTGGTTACATCCTACTATCCTACCAATTGTGACTGCGCAAAGTCCTAGATAAACTAGAAAAGATAAAGACACTTCAGACTGTAATAACAAATTGTAATTTTGTTATCCTCTCACAGTCAAGACTCTATCAAAACAAGTTAATGGAATTATAGTCCTCTCAAAGGTTCATATTTTGTCATAAGTATATATCATAAATACTTTTTCTCCTCCATTTTTATAATTTGTTTTATAGATTTTGGCCTTTTCCATATGTTAACTCCCATTATTTTGAATAAGGAGAATGTCTTAGAATAATACTGAATTAGAGCAATCATACTGGGAACCCTTGACATATTCCTAACATGTCTCCATTAGCAATGATAACTCATGCAGATGACTTAGAGTAGGCTAAAGAACTTTTCAGTTATTAGTTTTCTAGCAGTTATTAATCATAAATAGGTATTGAATTTAATCAAATACTTTTCATATGTTTGAGGCAATTGTTTCTCTTAATTTTTAAATGTAGCAAACTACATCTATAAATTTGCTTTTGAATGTTAAGCATCATTACATTCTTGAGAAAACCTAGTATGGTCATGATACATTTTTTAAAACAAATGTTTGGTTTGGATGCTAATATTTTTCTAAAGATCTTTTCATCAATGAGCAGAGTTGGCTATAATTTTCCTTTTTAGTTATTTTTGGTTTTTTATTCTAAGTCTTCATTTTCACTTTCTATTTATCTTATATTTACACATCTATTTATTCACTATAAAAAAACTGTTAGGGTTGTATTTTTCTTAAGATAAATTTGTATAATCCCCTTGTTCTCATCTTTCCACCCATGTCAATCCTCACCTCCTATCCAAAAATGTAGGCATTATTCAGATTTCTCCATGATCTCACAATAACATATAAAATTTGTGAATGTAAAATATATGTATTTTACACACACACATACTCACATACATGTATTCAAACAGAAGTTAATTTTGGGTGATATTTTTAATGAAAATTGAATATTCTACATCTTTTTCCTACTTTTTAGTACCTCACTTTTATTCATTTGATAGTTCATAGAAATATTTCCAAATCCAAATCAAATAGTAATTCTAATTCTTTCTAATGGCTGTATCATATTCCATGATGGGCAGATATCATTATTTATTTAGCAGTCTTTATTACCAGGCATTTGTCTCTTTTCTTTTTTCTATGAAAGCTGCAGTTAACACCATTGTACTTGTGCTCTAATTTCTATCATGGTTTCCTAGGAAATATATTTTTGGAAACCTATAAATGTATATTTATAAATGTATCAGTAAATGTTTAGTAATATGTCATGCATACCAAGTAGTGCACAAACTATAATGTACACCACCTAATTTAACATATACAAGATTAGCAGTACTCCGTTGTTGAACTTCACATAGGATCATACAGGATACATTCTATTGTGTATGATGACTTTTGCTTAATATGTGTGTGAAAGTAATCCTTGTTTCACATAAAAATATTTGCCTCATTCTCATTGTATGGCCCTCCATTGTATTAACTGACCACACTTTATCCAATCCTCCATTGAACATTTGGGTGTTTCTAGTTTAGGGTGGTAAGTACTGGTGCAGTTATGTACATTCTTCTACATATCTTTTGGTGCACATAGGCCCGTTTATACAAAGAAATTGAATCAATGGGCCATTGGATGTGCTTTTATTCCACTTTATGGAAACTGCTGTGAAGTTTTTCTAAGGATGGAGTACCAGTTTACACTCCCTGTGGTAGTATACAAGGCTTTCCATTATGTCACACTCTTACTGACACTTGATACTAGCTTATTTTACATTTATTTTTATTTTAGCCATTTTGCAAATGTGTCATGATAGCTCATTGTGTTTTCAGCTTCGGTGTGTTGAAGACTAATGAAATTTAGCAGTTTTTTATTTATTGGCCATTTGGATATTGTTTTATAAATTGGTCAGATCTTTGGTTTATTTTCCTATTGTATTGTCTTCCTTTTATTGGTTCATAGTAGTTCATATATTCTGGATTCATATATCTTTTGGCTTTACCTTTTCACTTTCTGTAATGGAATCTTTTGATGAATCGATATTTTAAATTTTAATATAGTTTGTCTATCAGTTTTTTATTTCATGGTTTGTTTTTATGTCCACCATAAGAAATCTTTGCCAACCCAAAGCTTATTGAGATATTCTAACATATTTGCTTTCAGAAGTGTTATTGCTTTATCTATGACATTTAGATTTACAGTCCTTCTGGAATTGATTTTTGCATATGGTGTGAGGTTTAAATTAAATATTTTTCTATATGGGTACCCAGTAGACTCAGCATCAATTACTGAAGAGACTATTCTTTCCATGCTATATTACAGGGTCATCTTTGATTTTAATCAAAGATGTGTGGAGTCTCTTTTTAGATTCTCTATTTTGTTCATTTATTTTTATTAGTCTGTTTTGCATCAACAACACATGGCCTTAATTGGTGTTGCTTTATAATAAGTTTTAGATACCTAGTAGTAACATTCCTTCAACTGTGTTCTTCTTTTACTGATTTGTCCATTCTTGGCCCATTGCATTCTCATATATATTTAAGAACTAACTTGTGAATTTATATACCTATATTTGGGGATTTTCTTTAATTTACAGATAAATTTGGAAATAACTGGCATTTTTGCAGTTCTTTTTTTTTAAGATTTTTATTTATTTATTTGACAGGCAGAGATCACAAGTAGGCAGAGAGGCAGTCAGAGAGAGAGGAGGAAGCAGGCTCCCTGCTGAGCAGAGAGCCCAATGATCCCAGGACCCTGAGATCATGACCTGAGCCGAAGGCAGAGGCTTAACTCAGGCGCCCCATTTTTGCAGTTCTTAATATTGCAATTCATTAAGTTCCATTTACTTGGACAGGTCAGCTTTAAATTTTTTCAAAAATGTCTTGTGATTTTTAGGTCTTAAACAACTTTTAGTTTTACTCTTTGATATTTGGTTCTTGATGCTAATGTAAATAGTATAATTTCAAGAGGACATGAGTTTGTAATCGTATGTTATTGCATAAAAATATATATGATGACTTTGTATCTAGAGATCTTGTTAAGTTCATTTTTCAATTCTATTTTTAATATTTTGGCTTTTCTGTATACATAGTGACACGGGATGTGAATTATGACCATTTTGTTATTTTTTCCTAAACCATATGCTTTGTTTTTCTTGCCATATTGTAGTAGAACAGAATTTTCATAATGTTGTACAGTGTTGGGCAGCAGTAGTAATAATGAACATCTTCATCTTATTTATTTCACAAGGAAAATTCAAAAGTTCACCATTAATAGAATGTTATATATGTATGTTTATTACATATAATTCTATATTACATATTATTTATATATTTATATACAATATATAAATGTAATCTATAAATTATATATATTTATATTATATTTATATATGTTATAATGTTATAAATATATAAATTTTGGGTTGTTTAAAGTTTTTATTTAAATTCTAGTTAGTGAGCATATAGGGTAATATTGGTTTCAGGAGTAGAATTTAGTGATTCATCACTTACATATAACACCCAGTGCTCTTTACAAGTTGGAGCTTACATACACAATGAAGTCCACAAATACTAAGTTTTCAACCTATCTAATATTTACATGTGTGTATACTTTTGAAACCACCACCAAGTAAACCATCTTGAATCCTGGTACACTGCAGGTATCTCAGGATGCTCAGATGTGGTCTCCTCCCATTTCTACCTATGTCTTGCTTAGTGACTGAACCAAATTAGTGTTAAATGGGTAAGGGAGTTCACTGGTGAAATTGAAAAATTATTTTCTGGAGCACAGAGTATGATGAGAAATGTGAAGTCGACATTGGCAGGACAAAGATCAGCCTTTTTTTCCTCCTCAGAGTTCATTTTTCCCTTCTGTTCTGTTAAAAACATCTAGCTCCATGCAAAATCGCAAAAGCTACCTTCTCATCCTGAGATGATACCAATTCAATGAAATTTAAAACACTGCTCTTTGCTCTTCATATGTGACAGCAGGAAAAAAAATATAGTGAAGTGTGAGAGAAAAGTGAATTAACATAAAATATGTAAGTTGGGGATCTGATCTCAAAATAGAGTCACAAGAGAATTGAGCACACTAATACTAAGAAAAAACATAAAACTTTAAAAATTACATACTTTTTAAAGTCATGAAAGAATGACTGGCACAAAGTTTAAATAAATAATATCTAAAAAATGATGGTCCCTCAGGGATGAGAAAGACCAGCAACACTCTTCTTTTTATTTTTTTTCTTCTTAAAATGTATTTACTTAGAGAGGGGGTGGGGAGGGAGAAGCAGACTCCCCACTGAGCAGAGAGCCCAACATGGGACTCAATCCCAAGATCCTGAGACCATAACCTGAGCTGAAGTCAGGTGCTTAACCAACTGAGCCACCCAGGTGCCCCAACACTCTTTACTTCTTTATGCAGTTGTTGAGTCTACAGAAAAAAAGAAAATGGGTGCAAAAGTAAGACCATTATAGGCAAAGGAACATTAAGGAAAAATCAGCTGAGATTTTTCTACTGCAATTTGGCTCAAATGGTTGCTAACCAATTCTCCACATTTAAAAAATCTGAGTCCTAGAAAATTGGAGGCTGATTAAATTTCAAAGCCTTGTGAGAGGGCATGACCTAATAATCTCACTGTGAAAAACTAGGATAGTCAACTAACCACTGATTAAAGTGAAGATAAAAGTACCTGAGTATCAAAGGAGCAAAGCAAGTCCCTTCTGGAAGAACTTATTACCCACTTGACTCTCTACTGATATTTTATACCTAAAGTACAGGACACACAAAAATAATTTAGAAGGACATCTGGTGGTTCAGTCAGCTAAGTGCCTGATTTCAGCTCAGTCATGATCCCAGGGTCCTGGGCTTGGGTCCCACATTGGGCTCCCTGTGCAATGGAAAGTCTGCTTCTCCCTCTCCCTCTGCTGCTCCCCCTGCTTGTGCATGATCACTCACTCTCCTCTCTAACAGATAAGTAATGGAAGAAGAAAGAAGAAAGAAGAAGAAGAAAGAAGAAAGAAGAAAAAAGAAGAAGAAGACCTGCAAAGTGGCAGGTCAATGTGACCACAGTAAAAAGTTAAAAAGTCCCAAGAAGCAGAACCATAGATGAGACACAAATGCAGGAATTAATAAAGTAAAATAAATAAATAAGAATTTTAAATAAGTGATTTAGAGGAAAATGTGGATGAAATGGTGTAGAGATGGAGAGTTTAAGTAGCAAAAACAATTCTAGAGCTAAAAATTATATTTGAAATGAAAAATTAATGTGATTGGCTTAAAAGTAGATTGGATATAGAAGAAAATTATATTAACTTCAAAGTCATCTGAAATTATTTAAACAAAAGAACAGAGAAAAAAAATATATAAATTTAAAAATTGGGGATGAGAGCCTTTTAAGAGACTGTCAGTGTTTCCCTATATGCATAGTAACAAATAATTAGGAAATAAAATTGAAAGATATAGTTTACGGTAGCAGCCAAAAAAAATTTTTTTAACCACATGTAAGAACTATACATTGAAAATTGGTACAGGAACTTTAAAGGCCTAAATAGAAGTAGAGAGATACTCTTGTCATATTGTCGTAAATTGAAAGTCTGAATATTAAGATGTCATTTTTCCTGAAGTTGATCTATAGAATCACATTTAACCCCTTCCAAATTCTAGTAGGTTTTTATTTTAGAACTTAAACTTGAAGAGTGCCTGGGTGGCTCAGTTGGTTAAGCAACTGCCTTTGGCTCAGTTCATGATTCCAGGGTCCTGGGATTGAGCCCCACATCAGATTCCCTGTTCCACAGGGAACCTGCTACAAACAAACAAAACAACAACAACCCAAAAAACACCTTAAAGTTGAAGGGCACGTAAGTGCTCGATCAGTTAAGCATCTGCCTTTGGCTCAGGTCAGGATCCCAGAGTCCTGGGATCCAGCCCTACACTGGGCACTTTGCTTGTCCGGGGAGTCTGCTTTTTCTGCCTCTCCCTCTGCCTCTCCAGCTTGCTTGTGCACGTGCTCTCTCTTTCTCTCTCTCTCTTGCTCTCTCTCAATTATTTAAAAAAACAAACAAAACTTAAAGTTGATTGCTCATAAAAGAATTATAAACCTTATAATAGATACATAATTACATATTAATATATTTTAATAATCCTATATGTTACATATTATTGAATTAGAATTCTAAAACTTATAATACATAATTATAAGTTTATATTTTATATAAAAATTTAAAGAAGAGCCAAGGCAGTCTGGAAAGAGAAGGCTGATGTACTGTATTTCAACATTTAGAATAAAACTACATTAATTGAGCCAATGAATACTAGCATACACATGAGCAATAGAGTAGTGGAACAACAACAAAAAGTCTAGAAGTAAACCCCTGTATATAATTACTTGATTTTGAGGCAACAATGCAGGTCAGTAAGGTAAGGGGAGGTTTATTCAATTAAAAAAAAATTATTAGGGTTCCCCAGAGAATCAATTGGACATCTATAGATATAGGTGTAGATAAAAGGAAATGTCTCCCACCCATTCCTCTCCTGTTGAGATCAAAGTGAAAATAGAGCTCTCTAGGGGATGAAAGTGCAGCATGGGGAATATAGTCAGTGGTAGTATAGTAGTGTTGTATGGTGATAGATGGAAACTACCTTTGTGGTGAGCAGAGAGTTTCATAGTGTTGTCAAATCACTGTTACATGCCTGAAACTAATGTAACATTATTAGCTGCATTAAAAAGGGGGGGGGGGCAAACTTACCAAGGAAATGAGCTCTTACCAGACACAGAATTGCTAGTGCCTTTATCTTAGACTTCCCAGAACTGCAAGTTCATACAGTTCCCAGAATTTTAAGAAATTTCTGTTGTTTATAAGCCATGCAGTATATATTATGTTAAAGCAGCCCAAACAGACTAAGACATACCCCCAACACTTTATTTTACAACCCATTTATGGGGCAGACGATTACTGGTGAGCAACTTATAGGGGCTCCTTTTGACCTTGAAGCAATCTCCCAAATGTTTCCATCCATTAACAATTCCACCTTCAGCTGAGCTTCTTATGAGACACAGGAGCATGTGGTGAGACTTCTGAATTTAGTCGGTCTATTAGGACACTTCATGTGTATGAAATGAGTTCTCTAGTCCCAGGTGACATTGTGTAATATACCTTACAAATAATAATAATTCTGTAAGTCCATTAGTAGAGGTGCTGGAAAAGGTAATTGATAGTATATTTCTATCTTTGTGAGATCAACCCCTTTTTCCCCTCTATAAACAATCAGCCTGGTGTCAGAGTGCCTGGGGGAGTCAGTTAAATGTCTGCCTTCGGCTCAGGTTATGATCCCAGGGTCCTGGCATCAAGCACCTCATGGGACTCCCTGCTCAGAAGAAAGAACCTGAACCTGAAGCAGGAGCCTGCTTCTCCCTCTCCTCCCACTTTGGGCTCTCTCTTGCTAACTCTGTCACTATCTGTCTCTCTCTCTCTCTCTCAAATAAATAAAAATAATTTTTTTTTAAAAAATATATAAACAATCAGCCATCGGGTGGGTGGTTAGCTGGTTTCTTTGGAACTAGTGACATTTTGGTTTCAATAGTGGTCTCTGTTATTAGCAGGTTTTGCACTTAACAATAATGATATGTAGCTAAGCTTTTGCAAGAGAAGGTACTGAGCCTCCACCCCTGTTATCAGGGCCTCATTATATGTGAGTTCATGGAGCAAACACTAGAGTGCCTGGGGGAAAAGGCTGACATCCGAGAATGAACCTTATGCATTAATTATTAAGAGTGTCTACTGTTGTGGATATTCTTGATCGGCATTTATGTAGAACATGAATACCTTTATATCCTGTGCCAAGATATTCATCAACTTACTTCACTCAGACTTTGTTGTCACCAATTTTCCAATTTTAAGTCCCTGATTTAACAGGCAACATATAGGATCACATATGAATTAGTGTCAATCCTTACCATGGGTTGTCTCTATGTTATGTAAGTGAACAACCAGCTCACTGGGAAGATACCCATCACCACTGTCTTTCTCTTTACCCCATTTCCACCTAGGGAGAGAACACTGTGTTCATTTATTCATAATCCAGATATTTCCTTTTTTTTCCCTTTTCATTAACTCATTTCACAGCACTTTCCATGAGGCCGTAACCGGGATAAAGAAGACACAGTGAAGCAGTGGGAGTAGGCACTGAAATCTCAACCACTTTGTGCATTTTTAACCCATACATGCTAGTGCAGGATTGTACGCTATTTCCACTTTATAATACAATTACTGCTGAAAATGTTCCAGTTCTGTGATTTGGTAAATTATATAACACCAAATATATAACAGGTACACAACGAGCGATTTAGATTGCGTAAATACTTACTGCCCCGTAGTCATGTGTTCAGTTTCTCCTAGTGCCCAGTAGCAAACCAGGGGCTGCTTTTCAAATGTGGTAGAGTTGTTAGGTGAAGGGCGCAAGGAAGACACAACTGAAATCCAGAGTTTGCAGGGTCTGCACTGCGGTTCTTCTGTGGGGGCTTGCTGGATGTTTTCATTAAGCATCTCTCTAGCACAGATTTCTCCAAAACAGTCTGTGTCTGGGTCACTTCCCAATGACAGGCGGCTGGCACTGCAGCCTGTACTTCCTGCAGAGACTTTTTGTGGCAGGGCCACACCCATATCAAGAGTCTTCCCGTTAACCCAGTAAACTCCTTGAAACAATGTGCCTTAATAAATGATAGCCCCAAATCCAGAGTATCACCACAATTGGATCTCTTTCTTCATTGATGAGCAGGGCAAATTATAGTAGTTTCTTTTTTACTTTATAGGAGATATCCCAACATGCTGCAGATCAGTGGGTCCAGAATTTCACCATGGCCAGCCTCTGAGTGTTCATAGGTATTGCCCACCCTCTGGCACACATGTATTACTTTGTACTCTTTAAGTGCAATGAGGAAAGGTTATCAGTATAATGAGCCAGCATAATGTTTTATGGGATATCGGGAAAATCAAGCTCCCTTTGGACGATATAATGAAAGAACAAGAGGGTTAATATGGTCCAGTGACAAGATTATGATCATATACCATTGCCAATATGTGAAGATAAACAGCTTCTAACCAACTTGCTCATACCAATAAGGGGAAAACTTTCCAAGTTGATATCTGTATACTAGGTGCCAAGGACTGGGTTGTTTTCCTCCAAAAAAATACTACATCAAGAAAGAGAGCTGTAATTAACATCACTGTCTAATTAAGCTTGTGCTGATGTGTACCAGAAGACCTCCGGCTTTTGCACTGTTCAAATAAGATAAAAGGGAATAAATGGTTCTCATTCCATGTATCAGAAGATGGTACCTTGAGAGCCACTAAGTTAGAAAAATACCCAATTGCTTATCCGAACCATAGAACAAGGTATAATATGGTAAGTAGAGTTCTCAAAGTGTGATCCCCAGACTGGAAGCATCACTACCACTTACAGACTTACACGTGCAGATTGGTAGGCTCCATCAGAGACCTAGACGCCGAGACTTGGGGCAGAGGCAGATTGCCCTGCAATCTGTATTTTAGCTAATCTTCCAGGCAACTCCGGTGTATGGTAAGTTTTGAAAGCCACATTCTCTTTACTTATTAGACTAAGTCTTAATTCTTGGACAGGGAAAATCCAGCACAGGATGTGTACGAGCTTTCAATGGACTCACTATGAGATAATGGATTGGAGTCAGAAGTTTGTCTATCACCTCACCTTCATAATTCCCCTCTTTGACTTGTGAAATGTAGTAATGTTTTCAGTACCTAGGGTTTTGCCTCAGTGAATAGCCAGTACCTAATTATGTCCCAAAGTCCAGAATTATGTATGTGTGTTTTCATTTCTGTAGTCTAAAAACTGATGGCAAGTGGCCACCGGTATTTCTGGAGAAGACTTGAGCTATGATTTATAGTATATTGTACTGGTTACATTGTAGATCTCCTTTCCTATTAAGGGGCTCTAGGTCATTAATTAGCCTAAGTCTGGGTATTGTGTAAGAGATCACAGTTCTCTAATATAGTTAGCAGATCTGTGCCACAGATCTAGAATTTGTCTTTCTATAAATGTAAAGCAGTGCCGTAAAGACCCTCCAATGTATTTCTAGGGATCTTGTAGTCAATTAACAATCACCTCACAGACCCTTATTGATTTAAATATTCTGATTACCACTCTGTCCCTGTGAATTTTTGTGAAAATTGTTCCTAATTTCCATTGCTGATTCTTAAATACAGCAGCCTGAGCTTTCCCATGTAGAAACCTGTTCTTTTTTAAAAAACAGGGAACCTAATTGCATTGCAGTATCATTCACAATTATCTCTGGTCTACAGAAACAGCCACCACAGAACTGACTATGGAAACTGGAGCCACCACAGTACTTATTATGGAAACTGGAGCTCTCTTTTCAAGCATTTTTAAAAATTTTCTTTTAGTTCTATTGAGACATAATTGGCATACAGCACTATATAAGTTTAAAAAATACATATAATGACTTACATATATTGCAAAATGGTTACTGCAGTGATATCCAGCACCCCCTATAGATATGTTTTAAAAAGAATTTTTTCCCTTTTCTATTGTTATTTGTCTAAATTCTCATTTTATTCATGTGTTGCTTTCCTAATTCTGTTTAGTTGTCTGTGTGTATATTCTTGAAGTTCACAATACTTCTTTAAGAGAATTATTCTGAATTCTCCATCTGACAGTTCATAAATCACCATTTCTTTAGGATCAGTTATTTGAGCTTTATTAATTTCCTTTGGCATCATATTTACCTTCTTTTGAATGAATCTCGATTCCTTACATTGGTATCTGTGGGTTTGAATAAGCACTATCCTGTTCCAGACTTTATGGGTTCATTTTGGCAGAGACATTTCTTCACCATTACGTTCAACTTCGGGTTCTGGATATAACCATCTGGTAACAACATCCTAGGGTAGGTGGAAGCTGCTACCAGGATCTATTTGGGGGCAACATAACTAAGCTCCAAGGTTGAAGGGGGTGAACCTGCTGACTGACAACAGCTAAATGGGACAGTCTGTTTGGTCCCCTGCCCAAGCAAGGCTGGAGGATGGGTGCTACATCTGTTGCTTGGATTCTCTGGTCAAGATTTCTAGATGGCAGGACTGGATACTATACTCAGCAATAGGTGTGGCTATGATTTAGCCTCCCTTCCTTGTTAGGGAAGCATAACAAGCCCCAAGTCATATATGCTTCATTGTTCAGAGACCAGAATCAAGCAAGTCTGAATATTGAATTCTCTGGCTAGACAGAGCCACCAGTTTTGCTCTGCAGATGGGAAAGCCGCAGCCTCTTTTCTCTGTTCGAGTGCCAGCTATAAGTAAAGCTGTAGGACGGGCTAGACTGTTTCCCCTGTACTGTTTAGATTGTCTTGTCAGGCAGACACAAAGCTGTATTCACCTATGGGCAGGAATATGAATTAGTTTTCCTGTGTAGGCAGGGCCCCCACACATGCCCCAGGGCTGGCAAAGTTCTTGTTTAGGGATCAAATTAGGCAGAACTATGCACTTGTTTCCTTGGCCTAATGGGCCATTATCCTAGCACTGCAGACAAGCAGAGTTGCCAGCCAGGTTCTCTGCTCAAGTGCCAGTATAATCAACATTTCAGAATGGGCTACATAGATTCTTGGGACCTCCTGGTTAGATTTCCTTGTCAGATCGCCCTGGAGGCTGTATTGACCTTTGTACAGGGCTATAAATTATTTTCTCTGCCTAGCTGAGACTGAAGAAGAAGCCCCAGAGCCAGCAAATTTCTTTGGGAATTAAGGCAGACAAGACTTCATGCTAAGCTCCCTCAACAGATGTGGCCACTGACTTCGGTCTGCACAGGGAGAGCTACTGGTCAGCCTCCCCTCTCAAGTGCTGTTGTAATCTGAGCTTCAGAATAAGCTGCCAAGATTCCCCAGACCTCTGAATAGGTATCCTGGATGGCAGGGGTAGAGGCTGTATTCAGCTGTGGGTAGTCATACAGATTAATTTCCCTGCCTACGACGAGTGGAACACAGAACAGGCTCCAAGTCTTGCAAGACTTCTATTTGGGGAGCGAATCAGACAGAGCTATGCGCCAAACTCTTTGGCGAGGCCCATTTTGACTGGGCTCACTGCTTGAGTGATGCTGGCCTAAGCAGTTCCTCAGGAGCTCAGGCTTGGCTTCCTGGTCAGGTAGGGTGGAAAGTTATCCTCAGCAGTGGGCACAGCTATGAGTTCACTCCTTTTCCCTGGGCAAAATGGCAGGACAAGCTGTAAGTCTGGCAACACTCTGTTTGAGATCTTGACTTAAGCCAAACGGTGCCCCAATTCCCCAGGCAAATAGAGCCACTGGCTTTGCTGTGTGGATGATCATTACTGCCTTTCATCTCTTTGCTTCAGTGTTCTGGGCTAAGTAGTCCACTAAGTGTCCCAACAAAGCTTCCTGGTCAGGTGGGGCTGAAAGCTATACTTATCAATGAATGAGGATACAACTTTGTTTTCCTGCCCCAGTGAAGGGACCAACCAAGTTCTAGGGCCAGCAGAGCTCTTTGTTTAAAGTTCCAATCAGGCTGATTTACACCCCATCAACTATCCTGGTCAGGTTTGGCCACCATCTTTACTCTGCTGTTGAACAAACCTACTGGTTGGGACTACTACTTGGGTGTTGCAAGGAGGAACTTCATATGCTAAGTTCCAAGTGTTGGTTACTATAAGCCCCTCTCCCCTTTCCATCACAATTCAGTTCCTAGTAGCCAAGGCCTGCAGTTTCTTCTACGATCTCTATGAGGAGAGACCAGAGTGGGACTCCCAACAAGCAGTGCACAATGGTGGGGAAGATAGATGTCTACCATGGGCTCCTTCTTACCACTGGAGGAACTGTAGGCTCAGGGGAGCCCTCTTCATCTGGTGGGAGGTGATGTGATGAGTGTGTAGCCTCTCCACTTAACCTTGTAATGCATTCTTTCTCTGTGGTGGAAGAGTTCGCTTCAGCCTCACCCATGTGTTTCCAGGATTTTCACAGGGCATCCATAAATAGTTGTTCTTGTGAGGGGCAGTGAAGTCAGGAATGACTTATGTTACCATCTTGATGAAATCACATTCCCAATTTACCAGTGCATTTCTTAATGCCTTCGTAAAGGTAGTATGCTCTGAGACGTTCATGAAAGCAAAGTTAATGAGTGACTGAGCAGGTTTAATGTAGTTCCATTCAAACTCTTGATTTCCTTGAGCTTTTGTCCTCTTCTTCTGGAGCATGTTTAATCTACCATTGACTCTGGGCTTAAATTAGCCAACCTAGATGTCTATTAGTAGGATTCCTTAGATGTTCAATGTAACACATTAAACAAATTCTAGGTGACTGTATCAATGGCAACAAACTTGGGTTAAGCAAGTCTCTTACTTTCCATTTTGGGTCTAACTATCACTAGGAGCTACCCACATGCATGTTCCTCAGATTCCTACCTAAACAAATTTGGTGAATATTTTCATTTTTTTCACCAGTCTGTACTTCATATTGGTATCTAATTCTCCTGTCAGTCTACAGGAAATAAGTAGTGATGGTAATAGATACTTGAGAGAGTTGACATCTTCTGTGATAGAACTTTCAGAAGTTTTTATGCATAGAGAAAGTCCCCTGAAGGAGAAGAGGAACTACCTTTTCTGGTAAAGGAATTCCAGGGTAATTTAAAGTTCACAAGGTTATTTGTCTATTCAAATGCCCTGTCTCATATCTCAGAGTCATATTTCTTTCAAGTCAATGGCCTTCTTTAGTATAAGATATCTGCAGTGTTTATAATCAAGACTTGGACTTACATCTCAGTCATAACTATCCTGAGAAACTAATTAGAAACACTAATATACCGGTGTTCTAATTTTGACCCACCTATATAACGAGTTGGTATTCAAGACCTTTCATTTTTCATTTTCTTTGTATGTGCTTTCCATGATTATGATCGCTTTTGTCATCACAGCAATGAAGGGCCATAGGGTTTCACTCTCTGTGTTACATAACATTTAACCACCAATGTTAAGCTGGGTAATTGTGAATCTTTTGCATATACCCTTTTACTAGGGCAAGAAAGCAATTCATGTTCTCCTTAAACATATGAACAAGGCAATACTGGAGTCCCATTTCCTAGTAGCACATTGGTACAAATTACAACTCAGTTGAGATAAGAAAGCAGTGGCTTCAGCAGTAGATTGATTTGAGTCTAATAAAGATATTTTTAAATAATTGAATAGGATTAAAGGAAGCCAGTAGTCATAAACAAGTATCCCTTTTATGCCTAAAGGAGTAAAAGAAGTGAGTTGGAGAAATTAGGTGCTGTAACCCAGAGGGAAAATCTCTAGTTGTATGAGGGAGTCACTCAACAGAAGCTATGGCCTTCATTAGAAGAATGAAGCAGGGCAAATCAGCAGGGAGGTAGTTGGCTGAATGAGTAATCTGTTTGCTCTTTGATCTCCTGCCAGTATCTCTCATTGGCTGATCTCTACCTGAATCCAGAATTCAAGGATTCCCGTTGATGTAATCTGTAAATTCAGTCTTCCAGGGTTGGTAGAAGAATTAAGATTGAGTCTGGAGAGAAAAATGGAAAACTTCTAAGACATACTCCTTTATTTAAATTTACTCTTTTGCCTTTAAATACATTAATATCCTACAGAAAGGTCTTATACATCCTTTGTTTACTCTGTCTTCCAGGGTAACACTGATCCATTCTTCAGCCTCCTCTAAGCTGCTATTTATTTTCTGTAGTGTACTTTCTTTTAATTTTAGTGACTGAATTATTCATTTCTGGTGCTTATATTTTCTGTCTCTTTGTTGAAAGTATCACTGAGATCCTCCACTCTTCAGTAAGTATGATCATTACTTCCAATTATTTTTTAGGAATGTTGCTTATCTCCTTTTATGTGTTGTGATTTTGTCCCGTTCTTTCATTTGGGACATATTCCTCTATTTCCCCAATTTTTCTAGCTCTCTGAGTTGTTTCTGTATATTAAGAATACAGCTATGTAATAGCTGGAGTGCTATAGCTCTAGTTCACCAGAGCCAAGTGATTCAGGGGTGTCTCCTGTGTGAGGTGCATATGCTTTTCTGTTAAGTTTGAGCTGCATTTGCCTTCAGTTCAGTCAGTTGTGATTGCACACTTTGCCTATTATGGGCACACTAGATACGGTTTTGCCCCTGTGCTGTTATAGGGCCAGTCTAGGGACAGGACAGGCTTATAGTTGGATAGTGTCAGCAGTGAGACCAGAGGTCTACCCTCCGCCCATCTGCCAGGGCTGCAGGAGCACCAACTAGCAGTGCCTTCTCCCTGCCTTGTCTCTTGAGAGGCTTTCATTGGTAGGTGGAGCTTACAGCCAGAACACATGCCTGCTTCCACTCCAGGACTGATTGGCAGGGGATTCTTTCTGCCCTGTTAGCTATAAAGTTCAACTGCTGGGACTGCAGGTGCACTGGTGTGTATGTGGTTATTTTCCCCTCTCCCCACAGCAGGACACATTTTGGAGTGGTGCCAGTCTCTCCTGGGGCTGCTTGCAGGATGAGTTGGGCAGGAGAAACTTTGGAGTGATATATGTCAAGGGGACAAGTTGGATGGGACAGATCCTTGGGGGTGGGGCAACAGTGCAAACCAGATAGGTGGAGAGTGTTTGCACTGGTTCTCTCAAGTGTCCTACTATCTGGGATATAGGGGGTGGGGCAGAGAAGTGGTGCCCACTAGCACTTCTTTTCTTAGAGAAGTCTCCTAATAATCTCCTCCCCTCCAGAGCATGTTTTGAAATTAGTAAATCAATCTGCTTCAACCCCAAGCATTTTTCAAACAGCTGCTTTGATGCTATATCTCAGCAGGGTTATTTATTAGCCTGTCTCTTTAGGGATAGGAATTCAGTTTCCTATTTTCTTCAGGCTCTCCCAGAGCTAAGCCTGCTGATTTTTTAAGTACCAGGAGTTAACTCCCACTGATTGTAAAAACTTCTGAAGTTAAGACCCACTGGTTTTCAAAGCTAAATGTTATGGGCACTGTCCGCTCAGTGCAGGGCCCCCATGCCTGCAGTGCCTGGTATGGGGTCTAGTTCTCTCACTTCTCATGCTTATGGTGTCCTTTCTATTTGTGGTTCATCTCCTTTGGGGTCTGATTTCCAACCATGTGTATGGCCCTCATACCCTTTTTGATATGGCCACCTCTTTAGAATTAACTGTGGGAAGTCTGTTCTGCCAGTCTTCAGGTCATTTTTCAAGGTACTTGCTCTTATGTGGCAGTCATCTCAGTGTGTCCATGGAACAAAGTGAGTTCAGGATTCTCCCATTTTACCATCTTCCCAGAACTCCCCATGACTTATTTTATAACTGGAAGTTGGTACTTTTTGAACCCCAAATCATATATCTTATGGGGCTAAAATCTAAGATATATAAAGTATTCACATAACTCAATAGCAAAAGGGAGACCAAAAGCATAAAGCAATCCCACTGAAAAATGAACATAAGATCTGAAAAGACGTTTTTTGAAGAAGACATAAAGATAGCCAACAAAGGTTGGCTAATCATCAGGGAAATTCAAACCAGTATCACAGTGAGACATCATCTCAGACCTGTTGAATAGCTATTATCAAAAAGACAAGAAACAAATGTTGGCGAGGTTGTGGAGAGAAGGAAATCCTTGTGCGCTGTTGGTGAGAATGTAAATTTGAGTACCTGCTATGGGAAACAGCATGGAGATTTCTCAAAAAATTGAAAATAAAATTACCATCCAATCTAGGAATTCCACTTCTGGGTATTTATTCAAAGGAAATGAAAACCCTCAATTCAAGTGATATATGCACCTTCCCATGTTTACTATAGCATTATTTACACTAACCAGATATGGAAACTACCTAAGTGCCAAATGACCAGAAAAATGGATATATTTGTACAATGGAGTGTTAGTCAACCATAAAAATAATGGAATCTTGCCAATTGTAGCAATGTGGATGGGCCTAAAGGACATTATGCTAAGTGAAATAAGTCAGAGAAAGAAAAACACCTTATATCACAGTTATATGTGAAATATTTGAAAAATCTCGTAAATACAGAGATGAGATTGGTAGTTGCCAGAAGCAAGGTTTGGGTGGTAGAGACATGGGTGAAAAATACTTCTCCTGTTTAGTAGGTTGCCTTTTCATTTAGTTGATGGTTTCCTTTGCTATGAAGGTTTTTACTGTGATATAGTCTCACTTCTTTATTTTTGCTATTGTTTTGGTGTCAAAGCCATAAAGTCTAAGACTAGTGTCCAGGAGCCGACTGTACTTTCTTCTAGGAATGTAATGGTCTCAGAGCTTAAATTCAAGCGCCTTAATTTCAAGTTAATTTTTGTGTATTGTATAATGTGGTGGTTTCAGTTTCATCCTTTTGCATAGGGCTTTTCAATTTATAAAAAACATTTATTGCCAAAATGGTGCTTTCCCCATTGTATATTCTTGGCTCCTTTATCATAAATTAATTGACCATATATGTGTTGGTTTATTTCTGGGCTTTTATTTTGTTTCATTGATCTATGTGTCTGTTTTATGATGATGCCATATTTTTTACTACTATAGCTTTGTAATGTAGTTCAAATCATAGTGTGATGCTTCCACCTTTGTCTTTCTTAAGATTTCTTGGCTATTTGGGGTCTTTTTTGGTTCCATAAAAATTTTAGAACTGTTTATTCTACTTTGTGATAATTGCTATTAGAATTTTTATAGGGATTGCCTTAAATCTTAGATTGCCTTGGGTAATATGGACATTTTAGCAATATTCTTCCGTTCCATGAGCACAGATTATTCCCATTTATTTGCACCTTTAATTTTTATTTATTTTATTTTTTTTTAGTCTATGTCTAAAGCTTTCAGTGTATAGATTTTTTACTCCTTGATTGAATTATTTCCTAGGTATGTTATTCTTGATAAAATTGTTCATGGGATCATTTCCTCAGTTTCTCTTTCTTATAGTTTAACATAGAAATGCAACTGAATTTTGTATATTCATTTTAGTTTCCTGCAAGCTCAAATAATTTGTTTATTAATTCTAACAGTCTTCAGTTTTCTTTCTATGCCATCAGTAAATAGTGACAGTTTTACTCCTTCATTTCTATTTTGGATGCCTTTTCTTTTTTTTTAATTGCCTAATATCTCTCACTAGGACTCCAATTCGATGTTGAATAAAAATAAGCCTGGGCATCCTGTCTTGTTCCTGATCATAGAGTATATCTTGTTCCTGATCGTAGAGTAGACTCCTGTTGAGTATGATAGGAGCAGTGGGCTTGTCATATTTAACCTTTATTATGTTGAGTTATATTCCCTCTATATCCACTTTGTTGAGAGTTTTTATCATGATGTCGAATTTCATCATATGCTTTGTATGTATTGAGAGGACCATGGTATTTTTATCCTTCACTCACTTAATGTGTTATATTAATCTGTGAATTTTAAACCATCCTTATATTCATGTAAAAAATCCTACTAGATTATAATGGATCTTTTTATGGATTGTTAAATTAGGGTTGCTAATATTTTATCAAGTATTTTTACATATATGTTCATTAGGTGTATTGGCCTATAATTTTCTTTTCTTGTGGAATTCTTATTTGGTTTACCAAAAACCAAATGGGTAATGCTGGCCTCATGAAATGAGTTTGGAAGTATTCCCTTCATTTCTATTTCTGAAGAATTTGAGAAGGATTGGTATTAATTTTTCTTGAATGTTTGGCAGAATTTACTAGTGAGTTGTGGCATATTGATGATCATTAGGGGTTTTTAATTACTGACTTAATCTCCTTGCTATTAGTCAGTCTGTTCAGATTTTCTATTTCTTCATTATTAAGTCTTGATAGAGTGTGTTTTCAGGAATCCGTTTGTTCTAGGTTGTCCAATTGGTGGCATGATAGTCTCATGTGATCTTCTACATAGATTACTCAGGTATAATATCTTCTCTTTCATTTCCAATATTGAGTCCTCTTTTTTTTTCTTGTTGAATCTACCTAAGTTTTATCAATTTTATTTATCCTTTCCAATGACCAGCTCTTAGTTTTATTAATATTTTCTACTATATTTTCCTTTATTTTATTTTTGCTCTTTGTTATTTTCTTTTTTCTACTGCTTTTGGCTTTGTTTGTTCTTTTCTACTTTTGCAAGGTATAAAATCAGGTTATTTAAGGTGTTTCTTATTTCTTGAGGTAGGCATTTATCTCCATGAACTTCCCTCTTAAAACTGCTTTTGCTGATTCTATAAGTTGTGCTATGTTGTTTTCCATTATCATTTGTCTCAACAATATATTTTGTATCTCTTTTGATGTCTTCTTTGACCCCTTGGTTGTTCAATAGCATGTTGTTCAATCTCCATGTAATTATGAGTTTTCCAGTTTTCTTCTTATAATTTGTCTGGTTTCATATCATTGTGGTTGGAAAAAATGCTTGATATGATTTCAGTTTTCTTAAGTTTATCAAGATTTGTTTTGTGACCTAAAATATGATCTCTCCTGTAGAAGGCTTCATGTGCAATTGACAAGAATATGTATTTTGTAACTTATGGATGGAATGATCTGTATATGTTCAGTTCAGATTTGTTATTTAAGACTAATGTTTTCTTAATGATCTTCTGTCTGGATGATCTATTTATTGATACAAGTGGAGTATTAAAATCACCTATTATAGCATTGTTACTCTCTTTAGATCTATTGATATTTACTTTATATATTTGATGCTATATCATAAGTGCATAAGTATTTACCAATATTATATTCCTGTTGGATAGCCCCTTTGTTATTATGAAATGATGTTCTTTGTCTCTTATTAGTCTATTTAAAATTTCTTTTGTCTGAGATCACTGTAGATACATAAGCTATTTGCTTCCATTTTAATGGAATATGTTTTCATCCCTTTATTTTGAGTTTGTCCTTACATCTGAAGTATATCTCTTATAGGCACTATACAATTAGTCCTGTTTTTCCATCCATTCAGCCACTCTTTTTTTTTTTAAGATTTTATTTATTTATTTGACAGAGAGATCACAAGTAGGCAGAGAAGTAGGCGGGGGTGGGGGGGCTCCCTGCTGAGCAGAGAGCCTGATGCGGGGCTCGATTCCAGGACCCTGGGATCATGACCTGAGCTGAAGGCAGAGGTTTTAACCCACTGAGCCACCCAGGCGCCCCAGCCACTCTATCTTTTAAACTGGAGAATTTAATCCACTTAAATTTAAAGTAATTATTGATAGGTATGTACTTATTGCCATTTTGTTCATTGTTAGCTTGCTGATTTGTAGTTCCTCTTTTTTCCCTTCTTGTCTCTTCCTTTGTGGTATGATGACTTTCTTTAATGGCGTACTTAAAGACCTTTCTCTTGCTTTTGCATATTGGTTTTTGCTTTGGGTTTGGGTTGATAACTATATAAGTTTGAACATATTCTAAAACTGTATCTGTTTATTCTTCTCTACATTTTAGGTTTTTGAGGTCACATTTTGTATCTTGTGCATCCCTCAAATTATTACTATAGAGCTATTTTTACTTGTCTTTTAACCCTCCCTTACCAGCTTTTTAAATAGTTAATTCCTTACTTTTACTAAATATTTACCTTTACCATGTGAGATTATACATTCATATGTTTTCCTGTTACTCATTAGCACACATTCTTTTCAACTTAGAAGTTGTTTAAAATTCATTGTAAGTGCAGTTTAATGTTGATGAATACCTTCACTTTTCACTTACCTATAAAGTTCTTTATATTTCCTTGAATTATGAATGATAATCTTGCTGTATAATGTATTCTTAGTTAAAAAAAATTTTTCTCTGAGCACTTTGAATATACCTTGCCACTTTCTTCTGGTCTGCAAAATTTCTGCTGGAAAATCTACTAATGATTTTACAGAGCTTCCCTTGGATGTAACAAGCTGTTTATCTATTTTTTTTAAGATTCTCTTAATCTTCTGACATTTTAATTATAATGTGTGTTGGCATGGGTTTCTTTGGGTATCTCTTACTTGAAACCATCTGGGATCTAGATATCTAGATATCTGTTTTCTTCAGGTTAGTGAAGTTTTCAGTCTATTTCTTCAAATAAATTTTTTGCCCTTTCTCTGTGTCTTCTCAGTCCCCTATAATGTGAGTGTTAACCCAATGAATGTCTTAGTCCTTTAAGCTGTCATTACTTTTTTTCTCCGCATTCTGATTCCACTGCCTTGAATTTGAGGTCACTAACTTCTTCATCTAGTCTTCTGTCAGACCACTTTACTATATTTTTCAGTTCCATTATTTTATTCTTCAATTCTGTAAATGCTATTTTGTATACTATATGTTATTTTGTCTTTTTGTTGAAGTTCTCATTGTGTTTATCTATTTTTCACCCAAGTTCAGCAAATCTTTTAACCATGACTTTGAACTCTGTATCAGGTAAATCATTTATTTTTTCTGAGGTTATATTATATATATATGAACATATTCCTCTCTTTCTTCATTTTGCTTGACTCTTCAGTCTCTGTGCATTAAATGAAACAGCCAGTTTTTCCAGTCTCGAAAGAAGTTGTCTGGTGTCAAAAATAAAACTTGTTTTTTAACCTTGCCCTAGCACTGATTGTCATTTAAACAATGTGTTTGTCTAAGTGACCTGTTTATTTTGGTTTATTCCAATATAATTATCATACAGTATTATACTAGTTTCGGTTGTAAAATGTAGTGATTCAGATATTTTATGCATTACTCATTGCTTATCACAATAAACCTATTCTTAATCCCCTTCACCTATTTCACCCATCCCCTAACCCACCACACCTGTGGTAACTACCAGTTCTCTATATTTAAGAGTCTCTTTTTTTCTTTTGTTTCTTAAATTCCACATATGACTGAAATCATATGCTATTTGTCTTTCTCTGACTCATTTCATTTAATACTATACCCTCTTGGTCCATCCATGTTGTTGCAAACAACAAGATTTCATTCTTTTTTATAGCTGAGTTATATTTCATTGTGTGTGTGTGTCTCCCATCTTATCCATTCATCTATACATGACAGTTGAGTTGCTTCCATAGTTTGGCTATTGTAAATAATGCTGCTATAAACATAGGGATGCATATATCTCATATCTTTTCAAATTACTGTTTTTGTATTCTTTGGGTAAATACTCAGTACTGAAATTACTGGAACATATGGTAATTTTATTTTTAATTTTTTGAAGAACACCTGTGCTGCTTTCCAGGTTGCATTCCCACCAACAGTGCATGAGTGTTCCTTTTTTTCTTCATTCCTGCCAACAATTGTTATTTTCTTGTGTTTTTAATTTTAACCTTCTGACAGGTGTGAGTTGATATCTCCTTGTGGTTTTGATTTGAATTTCCCTGATGATTCATGATATTGAGCAACTTTTCATGTGTCTGTTGGTCATCCCTATATGTGTGTGTTCATGTTCTCTGCTGATTTTTTAATTGAATTATTTGGGTTTTGTTTGTTTTTGGTGTTGAGTTGAATACGTTTTTTATATTTTTTCTATACTAACCCCTTATTAGATAAATTATTTACAAATATCTTCTCCCATTCAGTAGGTTATCTTTTTGTTTTGTTGACTATTTCCTTTGTTGTGCAGAAGCTTTATATGTAATCCCAATAGTTTAATTTTGATTTTTTTCCCTTTATTAGTAGACCTATCTAGAAAAATATTGTTATGGCCAAAGTCAGAGGAATTACTATCTATGCTCACTTCTAGGATTTTATGGTTTAATGTCTCACATTTAGGTCCATATTCCATTTTGAGTTTATTTTTGTGTATAGAATGAGAACGTGATGTAGTTTCATTATTTTGCATGTGGCTATCCAGTTTTCCCAGCACTATTTGTTGATGAGATGGTTTTTCCCAGTGAATATTCTTTCCTCCTTTGTCAAAGATTAATCGATCATATAATTGTGAGTTTATTTCTGAGTTCTCTATTCTGTTCTACTGATCTGTGTGTTTATTTTTTCTGCTAGTACCATAATATCTTAACTACTACAGCTTTGAAATACAGCTTTGAAAACTGGGATTGTGATCCCTCTGGTTTTGGCCTTCTTTTTCAAGATTGCTTGAATTAATCAGGATCTTTGATAATTCCATACAAATTTTAGGATTTTTTTCTAGTTTTATGAACATTGATGTTGGTGTTTTGATAAGGATTGCGTTCAGTTTGTAAATTGCTTTGGGTAGTATAAACATTTTAGCAATATTCTCCCAGTTCATGGACATGGAATATCTTTGTGTTATCTTCAATTTCTTTTATCAGTATTTTATAGTTTTCGGAGTGTGTCTTTCCCCTCCTTGGTTGAGTTTATTGCTAAGTACAATTTTTGGTACAATTTAAATGGAATTTTTTGGTACAAATTGTAAATGACACAATTTGGTACAATTTTTTGATACAATCATAAATGTAATTGTTTTTATTTCTCTTTCTGCTACTTGATTATTAGTGTATAAAAGTGGAACAAATTTCTGTGTGTTGATTTTTTTATCCTATGGCTTTCCTGAATTCATTTATCAGTTTTAGAAGTTTTTGTTGACTTCTTAGAAAAGTCAACAGAAAACTTTTGCAGTCACCTGTAGATACTAAAGGTTTTACTTCCTAACCAATTTGGATTCTTTTTACTACTTCTTGTGTGATTGCTGTGGCTAGGACTTCTAGTGTTGTGTTGAATAAAAGTGGTGAAAGTGGACATCTTTGTGTTGTTTCTGATCTTAGAGAAAAATCTCTCCCTTTTTTTTTAACCATTGAGTATGATATTACTTGTGGTATGGTCTTTATAATGTTAAGGTATGATCCCTCTGAACCTACTATGTTGAGAGTTTTTGTCATGAATGGATGTTGTACTCTGTCACATGCTTTCTGCATCTATTTAAATGATCATATGGTTTTATCCTTTCTCTTAGTGATGGGATGTATTATTTTTATTGATTTGCAAATATTGAACCACACTTGCATCCTGAGAATAAATTCCATTTGATCGTAGTGAATGATTTTTTAAATATATTGTTGGATTCAGTTTGCTAATATTTTGTTGAGGATTTTTGCATCTGTTTTCATCAGGGATGTTGGTCCATAGTTCTCTTTTATTTTAGTGTCTTTATCTGGTTTTGGTATCAGGCTATTACTGGTCTCATATAATAAATTTGAAAGCTTTCATTCCATTTTAATATTTGATAATTTGAGAATGGCAGGTATTCACTCTTTGTTTGGCAGAATTTACCTGTGAAGTTGTCTGGTCCTGAACTTTTGTTTGTTGGGAGTTTTTTGATTACTGATTCAACTTCATTGCTGATAATTTGTCTGTTCAATTTTCTATTCCTGTTTCTGTTTTGGGAGGTTGTATATTTCTTCCAGGTTGTCCAGTTTGTTGGCATATAGACTTTTATAACATTCTCTTAAAACCCACTGTAGTTCTGTGGTTTTTGATGTTATTTCTCCGTTTTCATTTCTGATACTGAGTTTGTTTGTTTCTTTCTTTCTCCTTCCTTCCTTCCTTCCTCTCTTTTCCTCTTTCTTTCTTTCTTCTTTCCTTTCCTTTCTTCTTTCCTTTCCTTTCCAACTGACTAAAGCTTTGTCAGTTTTGTTGATCTTTTCAATGAACCAACTCCTGGTTTCATTGACATGTATTACTGGTTTAGTTTGGTTTCTATTTCTTTTTTTTTTTTTCTCCTCTAATCTTTATTATTTCTTTCCTTCTACTATTTTGGTGTTTTGTTTGTTCTTCCTTTTCTAGCTCCTTTAGATGTAAGGTTAGGTTGTTCATTTGAGATTTTTCTTGCTTTTTGAGGTAAGCCTATAATTGCTATAAACCTCCCTCTTAGAACCACTTCTACATCTCAAAGATTTTGGACCATTGTGTTTTCGTTATCACTTATCTCCATGTATTCTGTATTTCCTCTTTGATTTCTTGTTTGCCTTATTTCTTCTTTAGTAGCATGGTATTTAACTTCCTTGTATTGTGTTTTTTCCTGATTTTTTCTTGCAGTTGATTTCTAGTTTCATAGCATTGTGATCAAAAAAGCTGCATTGTATGACTTTGATCTTCTGGAATTTGTTGAGGCCTGTTTTGCGGGCTAATATGTAATCTATTCTGGCAAATATTCCATGTGTCCTTGAAAAGAATGTGTATTCTCCTGTTTTAGGATGGAATATTCTGAATATATTTGTTAGATTCATCTGGTAAAATATGTCACTCAAAGCACTGTCTCCTTTTTTATTTTCTGTGTGGAATATCTATCTATTGATGTAAGTGGGGTGTTAAAGTGTCCTATTATTTATCACAGTTAATTACTTCCTTTATCTTAGTTAATGGCTGCTTCATATATTTGGGTGCTCTCATACTGGGTGGATAAATTTTTACAATTGCTATTATCTTTACACTGAATTATTTCTTTATGATTATATAATGTCCTTCTTTATCTCTTGATACAGTCTTTGTTTTAAAGTCCATTTTGCCCTATGTAAGTATTGCTACTATGGCTTCCTTTTCACTCTCAGAAGCATGATCAATGTTTTACCATCCCTCCATTTTCTTTTTTTTTTTTTAAGATTTTATTTATTTATTTATTTATTTGACAGGCAGAGATCACAAGTAGGCAGAGAGGCAGGCAGAGAGAGAGAGAGAGAGAGGATCCTGAGATCATGACCTGAGCTGAAGGCAGAGGCTTAACCCACTGAGCCACCCAGGTGCCCCCAACCCTCCATTTTCAATCTTCATGTGTCTTTAGTTTTAAAATAAATCTTTTGTAGGCAGCATATAGATGGGGCTTGTTGTTTTTTTTTTTAATCTATCCCTTCTTCCTATGTCTTTTGATTGGAGCAGTAGTTCATTTACATTCAGATTATTGATGAGAATGTAGTTATTGCTATTTTCTTACTAGTTTTATTACTGTTTTTGTAGTTCTATTTCTTCTCTTGCTCCCTCCTTTCATGATTTGCTGGCTTTCATTACTGATATACTTGGATTTCTTTCCTTCTTTTTTTTTTTTTTTTGCATATCTGTTACCAGTTTTTTATTTGTGGTTGCCATTAGGTTAATAAATAACATCTTATACATACAACAGTCTATATCATTTGGTCATTTAAGTCTGGACCCATTCTAAAAGCACTAAATTTTTATTTCTCTCCCTCATCCCACATTTTAAGTATATTTAGTCATACTTTGTATCTTTTATTTTGTAAATCCCTTTACTGATTTTTACAGATATACTCAATTTTACTGCTTTTACACTTCCTATTTTTCTAATTCCTCCAATGTTTGTTTGTTTGTGAAATTCTTTATCTCTTGTTCTAGTCTGGATGATAACCATGTTGGAAAGAGTATTCTTGGTTTCAGGTTTTTCCCTTTCAGCCCTTTGAATATATCCTGCCACTCTCTTCTGGCCAGCAAAGTTTCTGCTGAAAAATCAGCTGACAGTATTTTGGTGTTAAAGGTTTCCCTTGTATGTAACTGTTTTCTCTTACTATTTTACAAATTCTCTTTATCACTGGTTTTTGCCCTTTCGATTAATATGTATCTTGGAGGGAACCTCCTTGGGTTGATTTTGTTGGGCGTTCTATGTGCATCCTGGATCTGGATATCTGTTTCCTTCCTCAGATTGAGGACGTTTTCACCTATTATTTCTTTAGGTATATTTTCTTCCCTCTTTTCTCTTTTGGGATCCCTATAATGTGGATGTTATTACTGAGTTTCCTTATGTCCATTCTCATTTTTTAATTTTTTTTCTCTTGTTCTGCTTGATTGTTTTTTATTTACTGTGAGGTTGCTGATCTGTTTTTCTGTATTCTCTAGTCTATTTTTTATTCCATTTACAGTATTTCTATTAAAGATTTTATTTATTCATTTCAGAGACAGACAGTGCGAGCAGAGAGGGTCAGGGGAGGGGAAAAAGAATCCAAAGCAGACTCTGCACTGAGCTCAGAGCCTCACTCAGAGCTTAATCTTACAACTACGAGATACCCCGTGAGTTTTACTGACTGAGCCCCCGAGATGCCCCTACAGCATTTGTAATTTCAAGTACTGAGTTCTTCATCATTAGTTCTTTCTCTTTTTTACATTTTTCTCTCTTTGTTTAGGGTTTTACTGGGATCCTCCCCTCTTTCCTCCAGTTGAGTGAGTATCTTTATAACCATTACATTAAATTTTTTCCCTCAGCATATTACTTATCTCTGTTTTGTTTATCTCTCTTGCTGTAATTTTGTCCTGTTCTTTTGTTTGGGACACAGTCCTCTGCCTCATTTTGTCAGTGGAGGATCTCAGCACTTAGATTCAGGCTGATGTGAGCCAGACCTGAGGTACCAGCTTATAAAGTATGCAAATATATATAATCCTTTGGGACTGCAAGCATAAGCCCCACTGGCCACCAGAGCCAGGTGTTCTGGAGTTGTCCCTTGTGAATCAGTCATGAAAATTGGGGCTTGAGGGAATTGCTCCTCAGATTGACGCTCCCGCATAAGAAAACTGGCCTATTTCACAAAAAGTCTACATGGGTGGGTGGGGCACCTGGGTGGCTCAGTGGGTTAAAGCCTCTGCCTTTGGCACAGGTCATGATCCCAGGGTCCTGCGATCAAGTCCCACATCGGGCTCTCTGCTCAGCAGGAAGCCTGCTTCCCTCTCTCTCTGCCTGCCTCTCTACCTACTTGTGATCTGTCTCTCTGTCAAATAAATAAGTAAAATCTTAAAAAAAATGTCTACATGGATGTTTTATTCTGCTTTCTGTGCAATGCCTTGATGATGGCCTGTCGAGAACTGTCTCTCCAATTAGTTACAGTCTCTAGGACTCATAAATGCAACTCCCCTTGGCCTCTAACTCCAGGCAATCATTGGTATCCCCTGAGCTGCAGCTCCAAAAACCAGAGCACTAGACATAAAACCAGGGCACCTCTGGGAGATAGTGGCACTATGGAGCATGGCAGGGGGAGAGAGACCGTGCTCAGATGGCAGCTGCTGGTTGGAGCAAGGCAGTGGGGGAGCATAAAGATAGCACTCTGGGGTAAGGGTTGAGGGGAATGCCTAGGATTTGGGGAAAGAAGATGGTGTGCATAGAAGGTGCCTACCAGGCTTTGTCTCGAGATTTTCCCAGAAGACCCCTAGATCCTAATTTAGATGCTTGCCCATCAGGTTGATGCTTTATAATTAGAAATGAGCTTCTTTTCCAAAGTGTGGGCATGATCAGGTGCTTCTGAACTGGGCTCTGGGATGAGTGACTCCAAGTGTGTGGGTGTCTTAAGAGCCATTTCTCAGATCACTCAGATCATTGCTCAGATGCCCTTCTAGGCATCACTGAAGTAAGCCCTGTCTCTTTACAAAGCTAGATGTTTGGGGAGCTTTCAGGTGAGGTTCTTAAAAATTGGGGCTCCTGATATGGGGTTCAGAGCCTTCATTCCATGGGAGAAGTTCTGGGTTTTTAGTTCCCTCCTGTACTCTAGATAGGGCTCAGAGTACCTGGGTGGATTAGTTGGCTAAGCCTCTAACTCTTGATTTTGACTCACATCATGATCTCAGAGTCATGAAATTGAGGTCTGCATCAGGATCCATACTCAACATGAAGTCTGCTTAAGATTCTCTCCCTTTCCCTCCACCCCCCTCCACCCCCCACCCCATTCTCTCTTTGTCTCTCCAAAAAAAAAAAAAAAAAGTGGGATTTATGGTGGGATTGTATCACAGTTTCTTTGATATATTTTTTAATAGTATGCCCAATGTATAATTGTTGCTTACATAGTTTTAGGTTTTTTTCAGAGAGACTTATTCTACATAGCTGTAGATTCAAGGTGTCAGTCAGGGAGAAGGTGAATTCATGATCTTTCTATGTTGCCATCTTGAATTGGCAACATCAGTGCTTTGATTTCTTATGTGATTAACTTACTAAATTCTGTTATTAGTTATAATCATTTATAGAATTTTCTTCGCCTTAACCATCAAGACAAATTTCCATCTATAAATTTTTTTCTGATTTCACTATCCATAACTTTTTCTCCCTTTTTTTTTCACAACCTCTTTATTCAAAATGAGCTACCCAAAATTATTTGACTTTTATGGAATAAATTAAGTTTTTGAAGCAGGCTGCTTTTTTTCTGTGGTGAGTCTTTTCTGCTGGCATCTTTCCAGTTGCTAGTTTCTTGGCAACTGCAACCCTTTTTCCCACCAAAGAGTTATTCTGCTTCTTAACACCAATAACCTTCTTCTCTTTCTTCCCTACCAGTGGTTACTTGCCTAGAACCCCTTCTCATCTGATTTGGCTTCTAGTGCTTCTAGTGTTGCGACTTTATCCAACCAGAGATTGTGATTTTTGGCCTGGTGAAGAGTTCTTTTCTGATTTACAGTCTTTGAATGGAGTTTAGCTTAAAACATCATTCTCAGATTTTTCAGTGGATTCTTCTTTAAGAGTCTATGATGAAATTTTTGTGTTGTTCTAAGAGGGATCTTTCGATCTTTGTGATTTTTTGAGATTCTGTTAAGGTCTGTTTTGAAAATTGTGTGGATGGAAGATTGTACTTACTCTTGAGGGTAAATCATCTATCTTAGAGAAAGCACTTTTAGTTCAAATGTAGAAACATTCCACATGCCCACCAGGAGTAATTTTCAAAATGTTCGGTTCATTTACATTAAGCAGAGTAACTCTCAAGATGTTTCTGAAGACGTTGATGACACTTGTCTTTATTGATGATTCAGAGCCCCCTGTTCTGCATACAATGACCACTTCTCATAGTGCTTTTGCAGCTTCTGTTTGCTGAAACACATGGAACTTTACAATATCATTCTAGGCCCTAAGTTTCTTAAGAGGCAAAGTACACTCCACAGTCATCTCTTAGCTTTCAACTTTATTTTCAGCCACCAAAGGAAATTCAGAAACTTCCTCAATATGATGACTTTAGATGCAACCAGGACTGGTAAGGCCAAAGCATCCAGGGCAGAGCAGAAGACATAACACTTCTGGGTTGTGTTCATTCTGTGATTCCAATGGTGCGAGGTTTTGGCTGGTGGAAACATAGGGTTTTACAACACTTATCTCCAAAAGCACTCTGGGTGGAACTGTGAGTCACACCATCTTGAATTCTGGGAGTTCAAGGCACACTCTCTTCATACCCCAACACCTAGCACTGGTTTGATGCCCTGTTAATTGACTGGCAGCATAGTGCTGTTTTTGTTGCACAAGTTGAACAAAGTTCACAATATCTGGTCAAATGGAAGTCTTGAACGCAGCAGGCAGTTACATTTTTGCCAGATAACTTCCCCTCTTTGGAATAAACTGATATCAGTGGTTATCCCACACCATAGTTGGGGAACCACTACACTACTCTCAACCCAGTAATTCCCACAGGAAAAGCTGCCCCCTATCCTACTGGGCTAGCTAGAACATTTTTTTTTTTTAATTTTAAGATTTTGTTTATTTATTTGAGAGAGAGAGAGCCTGACATGGGGTTCTATCCCGAGACTCCAGGACCATGACCTGAGCCAAAGGAAGATCCTTAACCAACTGAGCACCTCTTGCTAGAACTTCTGAAATATATATTAAAAACAAGTGATATCAGAATTCCTCATTTTAATATTTTATTTAAATTGAGCATTTTAATATTTCATTATTGTATATGAGGAATACTATGTTTTTACAAAAATATTTTATCAGGTATCTAATTTATCTATTGCTGTATAACAAGTTACTTTAAAAATTAGTGCCTTAATATTATTGCCACCTCCTTTTTCTGCCACTTCTGGTGCTGCTTCTGTGGTGCAGAGCTGGTACCTCTTTATAAAGCAGCAGCTGAGGACCCTCGAGCATATGCCATGGCCTACAAAAAAGCAAAGGAAGGAATTCAGACTGAGAATAGTGATCAGATTAGTTTGAAGGTAGTGGGGCAGGATGGTTCTGTGGTGTAGTTTAAAATTAAGAGGAATACACTACTTAGTAAACTAATGAAAGCCTATTGTAAATGACAGCATTTGTCAATGAGGCTGATCAGATTCCAATTTGATGAGCATCTAGTCTAGGAAACAGGCATACGTGCACTGTTGGAAATGGAGAATGGAGATAGAATTGATATGTTCCTGGGGATTGCGGTCAAGATGGTGGAGAAGTAGCAGCTGAGATGACATCAGGTAGCAGGAGATCAGCTAGATAGCTCATCAAAACATTGCGAACACCTACAAATCCAACGGGAGATCAAAGAGGAAGAACAGCAATTCTGGAAACAGAAAATCAGCCACTTTCTGGAAGGTAGGACTGGCGGATAAGTGAATCAAAAGCGACGAAAGGATAGACCACAGGGGAGGGGCCAGCTCACGGCAAGCGGTGGAGCAACGGAGCACTAAATTGAGACTTTTAAAAGTCTGCTCAACTGAGGGACATCGCTCCAGAGGGTAACCGGGGTGAAGCCCACATGGGGTCAGCATGGCCCCAGGTCCCGCAGGGTCACAGAAGGATCGGGGGTGTCTGAGTGTCGCAGAGCTAGCAGGTATTGGAGCGGGAAGCCGGCCACAGAGACAGAGCCCAGGAGTGAGCTCTCAGCTCGGGGTTACCTTGAACCGGTCGCAGGCTGGGTGAGCTCTGAGCGCGGCCAGAGGCGAGGGAGATGGGAGTAGCCAGGGCTTTTCTCTGAGGAGTGGAGCCCCGAATCTCAGCTCTTCCGTGCCGGAGACTAGGAGGCCGCCATTTTCATTCCCATCCTCCAGACTCTACGGAAAGCGCTCAGGGAACAAAAGCTCCCGAAAGCGAAACCGAGCGGATTACTTAGCCCAGCCCCTTGTAAGGGCGGTGCAGCTCTGCCTCGGGAAAGACACTTGAGAATCACTACAACAGGCCCCTCCCCCAGAAGATCAAAAGAAATCCAGCCAAGACCAAGTTCACTTAACAAGGAGAGCAGCGGGACTCCAGAGGAGGAGAAAGCAAAGCACGGAATTCATGGCTTTCTCCCCATGATTCTTTAGTCTTGCAGTTAATTCAATTTTTTCTTCAAAGGGCATTTTCCTAGGGTCTTTGCCACCCTTTTAGTAGTTTATTTGCTCCTTCATATAATCTTATCTGCAAAAAATGACAAGGCAGAAAAACTCACCACAAAAAAAAAGAACAAGAGACAGTACCAAAGGCTAGGGACCTAATCAATATAGACATTGGGAATATGTCAGATCTAGAGTTCAGAATGACAATTCTCAAGGTTCTAGCCAGGCTTGAAAAAGGCATAGAAGATATTAGAGAAACGCTCTCTGGAGATATAAAAGCCCTTTCTGGAGAAATAAAAGGACTAAAATCTAACCAAGTTGAAATAAAAAAAGCTATTAGTGAGGTGCAATCAAAAATGGAGGCTCTTAGTGCTAGGATAAATGAGGCAGAAGAAAGAATTAGTGATATAGAAGACCGAATGACAGAGAATAAAGAAGCTCAGCAAAAGAGGGACAAACAGCTACTGGACCACGAGGGGAGAATTCGAGAGATAAGTGACACCATAAGATGAAACAACTTTAGAATAATTGGGATTCCAGAAGAAGAAGAAAGAGAGAGGGGAGCAGAAGGTATATTGGAGAGAATTATTGTAGAGAATTTCCCTAATATGGCAAAGGGAACAAGCATCAAAATCCAGGAGGTGCAGAGAACCCCCTTCAGAATCAACAAGAATAGGTCCACACCTCGTCACCTAATAGTAAAATTTACAAGTCTTAG